>OMOU01000485.1:0-13096 GCA_900312585.1 Malacocephalus occidentalis
TAGTGTCGCTGATACACAAACAGTGTATGAGGAAGGTGGCAGGTGCATAACGTACATATCGACCTCCACCCCAAATCATCATCTCCTGTCAGTCCACCCTCCTCGACCTCAAAGCTGAACCTCCATCCCTCACTTCATCCCTCCCTGGCGATTCTTTATCCAGTCGGATACTGTGTCAGGCGTGCAATTATTAGCAGCTTGAAAGCTGCCTGAATCAATTACCCAGACAAAGCATGTACCAGGCAAGCAGGCAGCCATAGCAAACAGGCAGCCAAATATACCCAGGTGGCGATAGCAAGCGAGGAGCACATTTTCACTAGGCAGCAAGAACAAGCAACCAGCCCAATTTCACCAGGCAGCCAGAGCAAGCAGGCAGTAGGACCTAAGTCACATCCTACAGTTCTCACCTCTCCCCTTCCCCTGCCAGTGCCTCCTCTCTGCCTCTCTTCAGACAACCATCAGAGGCAGGCCCCGCCCCCCTGATTAGTGGTGCTCATCATGTCTGCAGTAATCACTTCCACAGTGCATCAGCAGTGCCCTGACAGCCTGTCTGAACCTCTACCACTAGAGCAATGGTGATGTGCGTTTCATGGTGGTGGCAGCGAGGCAGACAGTCCCCCATCGTATCCTCCCATTAACATGGCAACCGTGCAGCAGCCTGGTTGCATTTTTGCCTCCTTTCAGCACTTGACAGCACAGAAACACGAAGGGCAGTAATTGTCATGTCAATAAAAGCAGAGAGGCGGACAGAGATGCAGGTCAGGCACATTGCACATGGAGTTGTCATTTGCTAATTATCCAAATGATTGTTGACCTTTACGTGATAGGTTGTGAAAGGTCCTGGAAGCTAGGGCCAGTTCACCAACACTAGAAAAGTGGATAGGATCACTATGTGAAAGAAGAACGGCCTCTATTATGTACTAGACAATTATAAGTGAATGCAGGCATTGAGGGCATTCACTTCACATCTCCCATCTTTAAAGCTACCTGCTACTTTTGCCCGCCGGATGACACCGGATGACGCATATCGGAGGAAGATGTGGGTTAAGATTTCGCAGCTGCGCTCCAGCGAGACACAGAGCATCGGCAAAGCTGCAGGCCTTTTTCACACTAAACGCCTCATGTGGAGAGATGGAGATTATGGGTGCAAAAATGTACTCGAGTAAACAATAACTCATCAAGCAAATCAGAAAGGATTACACAAACATTGTAATCAAAACTGTTTCGTAGTCATTTTCGGGCATCCAACAAATATAGATTACATATTAAGTTGATATGGATTTTTGGCAAACTTCCCTGTATGTGTTCACTGTATGAACCGTCGACCAGCAGCACTCCTCTGGATCATTTGGCCACTTTTCCTACATAATACATGAATTACAACGTGCCCTAAACGTAAGCATAATTAGTAATCGGGTGTGACAGACAGAGCTTCAATGTGCGTACAACGCACATCGACTGTATAAAATACAGACCAACTCTTTCGATATGGGTGGACAATTCGCACACTTTGATGTGCAAAGAATTATTACAAAAAATGCCTACAAAACAATTAGTCAAGCAGGCCAAGTTTGAAACAATAAATTACATTCTAAAGGCTGGTTTTAAATGTATTGTGCTCTACTATTCTCCTGTCAAATGGAATCTGTAGCCAGTCACCATATTAAGATGCACAAAAGACATCTGGTACAACCAAACTAATGCAAATTAACTGTGTGTAGATCAACAGTATACCACATAATATCATCGATCAACTTTCCATCTTACACGGTACAAAAACTAGCCCATCTGTACTCTGTTATGTGCTAGTCTCTCATTAGCCAGTTTTTAATCTGATAAAAGCTTTTACTTCTGTGGAAACAGAAGCTTCAGGATGCGTAAAACCCACCGTCCTCCCAGTCATCAGATTAAAGCAGGCTCCCGAGACGACAGCCTGGTAGATATTAAGGCGTCTCCCTGGGCCAGTAATATCCTGAGTCAGGTTCATATTTTTCCATAAAGCAGGAAACAGCATTACGGAGGCAGCTGCAAACCACCTTGTTATGCGGGATGCGGGATGTCAAGGGAAAGACCACGCACCTTGGTGAGCGGCCATCTCTGTTCGAAAGCCTAACCATTATATCAACAAAGGACAATGGAGCACAACAATGGAAAGTCGGCCTCCTCCAACTGTATACCACACCTCTTTTAATCGGAGAATACATTCACGCAATGTAGTGCCATTGTGGGCATTTCCAAACACTAAGGTGAATTACTGTCCCTGCAAAGCAAGCTAATAGAAATGGCTGCATGTGAACTGTGCATTCACAGCCAAGTGTGGGGGCGGCTTTACCAAACCTGGTCTCTAGATTTGCAATTATGAAAATGGCAATTCAATACCTCCTTTCCAATAGCACTCCATCATGACACTACAGTGTGCTCGCGGTGACTCCCCCATCTCTGGAATTCACTGTAGTATCACCGATGACTTTACGAAACATAGTTCTGTACGACCTCGACTGGCAAGATTTGCCTCAACATTGTGTAGTAGAGCACCGACCCCCGAGGTTAAACATCATTGCACTGCAGTACCTCGAGCAATAGAAAACGGTGATAGAAGTCCCTCCGCTAAAGCAACCGCCTGATCCTTGATACAAACAGAACCAGGGGCACCACCACAATGGCTCACAGTGTGTCAGGTCCATTCAAGTCTCTTCTGATGTCCCTCTCCACGTCCAGCCCTGACAGGCAAGCCCTGGTGTGTGTGCGTGTGCGTGTGGTTTCAGAGGACCCTCAACCAGAGAACTCTCCAGGGAACAATCCCCACTGGTATCAAGTGCTGTGGGCAAGTCCAGCAGACACTGGCCCTGCACAAACAATGAGCCGGTACAGGTCTGGGGGTCAGCCAGGAGGGATGGGGACTGTACACCCGCCGTCTGGCTCCGGGCTTTCTATGTGACCTACTTGGTTGCGAGGAGTTCCTGGTACCTACCTGTGTATCTGCGAGGCCCATCATATCTCCGGTAACACAACAGTCTGTAATAACATCTGCCTCTCTTTCTTTAACGTGCAGTTTGAAAGCCACGAGGAACAAGGACAGGGCGGGAGGGCATGGTTTTCGCAGACCCCCGGGGAACCGTTTCGTGGGGATCCTCGGCTCTGGGAATGTAGTGAGTGAATGGCGTTGGAGCGACTGATCTTGTGTTTCTAAAGCCAGACAGTGTGCTTTTTGTGTCATAGGTAAAGAGCCATAGGTTTGTTGCCTCTGCAAAGTATACAATTTCTCTTTCACGTAATTGTCTTTTTGACCCACACACACAATCTCTCTCAAACTCCTCCCTTCATTCATCCCCCTCCCTCTCTAGCCTTACAGCTGCATCGACCAGTCTCTCCATCCGGCCGTCTCTCTCACTCCACGGCTCCCATCCATCTCCACGCTGCGTGTCCTCAGCTACACCCGAGCAGGGTCGTGACCTCCTTCCAGGCCTGGCCTGCCTGAAGAGAGACCCTGTCATCTGAACCATAACAGAGAGCTGCACTATGCACAATCAGACCATTAATCCCACTCATCCAAATGAAAGCCACTCTGCCAAGGCCTGCTTTGATTTTCCTTTAAGAGTCGAGACATACGGTATATTCATTCTTTTAATTTCTAAAATGGCTCAATTGGTTACAAAGCATGCTTTGGTGTCGGAATAACGCTTCAAAAGCAACTACAATATAAACATAAATAGTGTGCAGAAGTCAATGGCATCTTGATCCACTGATTCGACCGAGTCCGACTTGGTTAAGATGGTTAAGTTCATTTCATTCAATTAAGACTAATTGCTTTGAATGTTAGTAGGGCTGGCCGATAATGGCGATAAATCAATTTCAAACTCTTACCTCAATTACAATTATTTAGTTTATCCACTTTTTTTTCCCCCACTGCCCTCAGTTTTGCACCGTAAATATGCTGAACTATTAAATCTGGAATCTGACTGGGAGGAGACCGCGGGGCAGACCCAGAACCCGCTGGAGGGATTATATATCTCATCTGGCCTGGGAACGCCTCGGGATCCCCCAGGAGGAACTAGAACGTGTTGCTGGGGAGAAGGACACCTGGAGAGCCCTGCTTAGCCTGCTGCCTCCGCGACCCGGCCCCGGATAAGCGGAAGCTAATGGATGGATGGATGGATATTAAATCTGGGGATTTGTCTTTCAATGGAGTGCATATCTTTAAAAAAAAACATTATTCTAATAATTAAAAGAAACTCTGATTAACTACTTATGGCCATTTATTGAATATTTTGAATGGTTGAAACCAACAAGACTAAATTGATGAGTTTCCAAATGTCTGTTTCGATAAATCTTTTTGCTCAGCCCTGTATGGGAGGACTTGAAATAACTATACACAACAAACATGGGGTTTGTACATTGAGCAGAGTGTCAATGAAAGGCAAAGAGCTTGCGAAAAAAAAAACACACACACAAACCACTTGATTCCAGGAAAACATGACGGACACTATAACGGAATTACCAACCTGTTAAGTTACCCTATATATTGGCATACGAATCATTTGTGTACTCGTGTAAAAGCAGCCGTCACATGGCATAAGCATACATGCTACAAAAGACTCACGTTTTATGTGACCATTTTATGTGTATGCTCGCCGTCACTGAGAATTCATTTTAAAGTCTAGTATTTCAAGGTTCATTCAGAAAGGTCTCCGTTTCATAAAGTCAAGCCGTGGAGAACATGGACTGGATCCAGCGGCCATTGCAAACCCCTTTGATCGGCTTCTGTAAACTGACGGTGGGAGTCTTTATGGAGCCGGGAACATGGAGTGCTGCCCTGCTTCCTGGAAGACGACAGGTTCGCTTTTAGTAATAGTAGCAGTTCAGAAACCCCTCTCCCTCTCTTTCAGGACAAGTCTGTCTCTCTCCCGTTTTTCGCTCTCTCTCCCTCTCTGCTGCCATCGTTTCTCTACATCGACTGTCGTGTGTCCATCTTTCTCCCTGCTGGGCACATGCTGAACGACTCCCCTCCCCCACCTGTGTGTCACCACCTCAATGCAGTGAACAAAGCAAGACACGCTGCAGGTGAATTCCAAGCAGGTCAAGCACACACACAAAATAATAAGCTTCTCCATGAGGATTGTTCTCCATTCCTCTCCATCCCCGAGGGCTTGTGGTGTAATGAACAGCCAGTAATGGAGCTGGGAGTCCACCGCAGGGCTGCTGTGTGCACAGTTTATCGCTACATGACATCAGCAGCTCCCAGCTGTGGTCGACTCTCAAGACTGCTGAGCGCAGAGAGCATGCTCATTACAGCGTGACAGTAAGGAAGGCCGCTGCCGAATATCATACAGAGACCACGGATATTATGTACAGAAATAATGGCAGAAAGGGAGGGGGGCGGGGCTAGGCACCAGGTGATACACATGAGGTGATACACTGAGATGTAGCGGTCTATAGCACACTGTAGAAAATAAGGGTGAATTAAGTGAGACGTCTTCCATTTGGACAAGTGATTACCGTGTTGTCATGGGGACGAGTTTGGTAGTTCTTCCTCTGCTGGCTCCATGCAAACTATAGTTTTGCATCTTCTAAGCAAGCTATTTCTGTCGGTTTGGGTGAACAATAACATGGTTCTGACCGGAGCTGCATTGAAACACGTTTGTAGGAGACGGCAAAAAGCATGTTTTTTAACAGAGCCAAAGGCTTGGGCCTCATCCAGAATCGGAGACATTTACATTAGTGCAGAGAGAGGATGGGACCACCGAGTCAGCTAGATAGAGGCTCAAAGTGATAGTTAGAAAGATGCTCAAAGTGACAGTTAGTTAGTGCGTGAGTTATTTTGGCAGACCATCAGGACTGTGAACTCTGACCTCACCAGGGCACATATGCCAGTGGAGCACAAAAACAACAAAAATGAGAAAAAGCATTTTTTTTTTTAGCATTTAGCTCTTCACGTTTTACAGCCTGCTAAATTTGTTGGTGTGATCGGCACTTTAGTTGACTTTTTTAGGCTATTTGCTGGCTGACATTTTGATGCTTTGTGTTGCTGTATTTTGGAGAATTGAGCGAGCTATAAAGCTACCACAGTGACATACAAGCAGGGCCCTGTTTTGACTTTAAAATCAGGTGGTCCAGTTTACTTTTTAAGAGCTTCAAGGGCCCACGTGACCAGAACATTTGACAAACCACAGCACGCCTTAAAAGTAACTCAAACAGATGCAAGCCCTTATATGGGCAATGAAACACTCAGACATGTAGAAAGCACAAACTTGAAACCAAAAATGAACTTACCACGGAAAAACTTGAGTACTGGGGATCAGTGAAACACAGTAGTACATAGGCAGTACTAGAATAATGAATCCATCATTAATGGTGTGTTTTAACTCCTGAAAATAATACAACAATTCAAAACTTGGAGTGTCTGCTTGCAAACTATTTTTTATGGGCAATGAATATAGTTTATATTAGGGTTCGTCCAATATATCGTGAACCCGATTGGGGTTTTTATTAAATATCGGATATCAGCCACACTTCTTCTTGGGACTGTTAAAGTCTTGCAACGTATGTATTTATATTTTATTCTTTGTTAAAAAAAAACAAGAATGAATAAGAGTCATGTATCCGTGAAGCTTTTTTTTGTGCTTGTTTTACATTGTTTTACATTTAACAATATTAAATATTAGCACAGGATATCTGCATTGGTAACCTTGAGGCCTGTTCACGCTGTCCATCTTTTTAGAACATAGGTGCCGGCTTTTTATATTAAACTCTATGGGGAAAAGGCCAAAGGTGGCGGCTTTTAAAAAGTGCTGGGCAGTTTATCTTTTTGAGAAAGGATGTTTTTTATCAGCTGACCAATCACAACGAAGAAGAGGAGCTCGAGGTACGTAGCAGGCATACAAACGGCCACAATGACAAAGAAAAAGCAGCGGCTGTTCTCACTACCGGTTAGTCTGACAAAATGTAAAAACCACCACAATAGCCACCACAATCAAGCCATCGCGACCAACGTCATGATGGAAACAAAATGCACATCACAAGTTCCCCTTTTTTAATTTTCAGCACAAAGTGTGCTCTAGGCAGGCTTTTTCTTCATAAAAGGCAGACTAAGTCAATAAAACATCGATATTGGCCCCCAAAAGCCCATACCAGACGTTCCCCGTTATATATTTGTATATTTGTGTGCGTGTGTAGCCTGTAGGACTGGCTTCATGTCAGAAGAGGCTACACATGCACACAGCACGTGTTATTGCTCACCAGGGAAAGCACTGCTGGTCATACACAGTTTCGTTTGACATGAAACCGACACAGAACTCTTCTAGACTGAATTAAGAGGAAATGCTCATGAACTAGTGGAGGACGTAAGAGACCTGAAACATGTTGCCTCATAGTCGTACATATCAATAAACACCAATATACACCAATAAACACCCACACCCACACACACACCCACACACACATACCCACACCCACACCCACACAAATAGCATGTGCACGCATGCAGCCGGTAGCAGTTAGGCCTAAATGTACGAGACTGTGGTTGAGAAGACACGGTTATCACAGAGATGCATCACCTCTCTGTGGAAGATGATAGCCTGCTGTTTGTACATGCATCAATGCATTATTAATGAGCTGGTGCAAAACTCCAGTTTCAGATGCATTAGCATAAACACATCCACTGTTTGGCATTCCACCAGCAAGCTGTAAATAGAGAGGATTGTGTTCTGCCATGATTTGAGGAATGGGATTTTGTGTTATGAGTTGGTTGTTTCATCTTGTACCAGTACACACTAGTCTTGTACCAGCAGTAAGACACTAGGTTGTTCTGGGAGTCTTGTACTAGTACACACTAGTCTTGTACCAGCAGTAAGACACTAGGTTGTTCTGGGAGTCTTGTACTAGTAGCCACTGTAAAATAATAAGGTTTTATACACTGATTAAATAGTAGTTTATATCACTCCAACACCCACACACACTCCCACCCAATCTTTATTAGCAGATGAGATTGAGCCAAAACAAGAGATTGAAAGAGGAAATAAATATCTGGTGAAGAATAATGCTAATGCTAATGACCACATCATGTCCGGCCCAGACATCCTGACAACACGCAGTAGCACCCAGGAGGTGAAGTGTGTAATCATGTTTAGAAAGAGGGATATACTTCAAGTTCTCCCAAGATTACCTGGAAATGTCATTTCAATCACGGTCCAAAGAATGGTGCTCACACCACGGATTACAATTGTGCACATGTCACATGTCAGTGTTTTCATGACCACGACACTTGCCACAATAGATATGCCCTGAGAAAAAGCTCATCCTTTAATTACCTTGAGGCTTAGAATGACAACTAATTAATTCAGAGTAGACTTGGTACACAAACACCATAGTTAATTCAGGATGAACACAACCATCTGATAAGCACTGGTATGGACATGGTAGCTTCTGTGTCCTTTCATGTTGTGCATTACCTCACCACATTAACAGAAAACATACAGGCCACCTTTGCAAATTGGCACTGCAGCTCATACATTCATGCTGGGTTTGAGAAACCCTGGTTAGTGTTAGCATAGCATCGTTTGGATTAGCCCTTCATCACAGTTACAGTCTCCAAGGGCTTAAGTTTCTGTTGGCTGTGAACATTCTTTTCTCTGTACATGAAGAGACTGCGTGAGGGTTCCCAGACTTGCAATACATAATCCCATCGAAAACTAGTGAGAAGTGTGTGAAAATGCCCGCACACAACAGCTGGAACTTGGCCTTAACGGTGGCCTTAACAGCTGCAAGAGCTGAGCAAACACCGCCCATCCTGTTTAGTTGTCGCCGAGCAAGCGTGCCTCAAAATAAATAAATACAGCAACTATATGTACGCCCTGCGAAGTGTGCAACGAGGAATCTTCTTTAAAACATTAACCATTTGGTACTCCGTGTCTCCATGACAACAGTGTGATCCACTCCAACAGGCAGCTGGCCCCTGGCTGTAAATAGTGTACTCTGCCAGCCACTTTGGCTGATAACCAACCAAGCGCTTGGAGGTCGGGTTGGTTCCACTTTATACGCCAAGCGTGCTGGCTGGTTAAGCCATGAAGGAGCCCAGTGAATTATGCCATTTACCATCAACTACCACAGGCAAAAAACCCTCCACAACATGACCATGACCGCACTGGACTTTCTTGAAGCCCAGATCACTTGTGGGGGAAATTGTTTCCAATAGACCACATCCTATTGGCCATTAAGAAAGCCACTAATCCAACAGATAGCAGCTTTTTAACGGTTTACCATCGACCTTGCATACATTTATGCACATACTGATTTGTTCCAACAATAAAATAGTCAAGCCTGTTGTCAATGTTATTGAGTGTGGGATGGATCCTAAAAATGAATCCAATCAAAGATGAAAATACACCAACAAAAAGTTAGAAAACATAAAAGATAGTCTAGAAATGCAAAAGCAAAATAAAGACATTGAAATGAGGATGGAAAATAAGTGGCAGTCCATACAATGCAAGTCAAACCTTGTTGTTTATTGGATTGGGATTCAGGGATTAAACAGTTTGCGAATCAAACTGCCCACATGAGTAGAACACTCCGGTAAACTCACCTACCCGCAGACGGATGACTTTACTTGCAAACAACAACTAGACGCCCCACCTCTACCCCCCAATAAGCCAGCGAGAGATGCACCCATGCAGGGTTCTGGGCAACTGAAACACGGTCTGTTAGTTTAGCGGGAGGACGTTATTAAAACCGGGTTAGATTATAAATGCAAAATAATTTGCCCATATCAGGTTTAGTGTTATAAATGTGTTCTGGGGTGTCAGCCTCCGCTATAATCAATCCTGGGGCAGGGAGGACAATTTAGATTGGAGCTTGTGTTGCACATGAAGCCTTAAAACCCTAACAGTAACAGGCAGGGCAATAAGCGGAAAAGCTTGGCTTATCTTCGGCCAAAATAATCAAGTCTTGTAAAGGGGACTCATGAAGCCAAGCCAGAAAGACATCATACATTTCGATTGTACTTCATACATCGCTAAAAGGATTATCAAAACTGTTTACTACTGTCTTGTTGACACAATTAGATTTTTTAAAAGGCTGTGCTCATGTGCCACCTCCTGTACTAAACGGATACAGCCATGGCAGTCAAGTTCTCTACGCGTGCTTGCTTTAAAACAAAGACATTTGCCATGACATCAAAGGAACACCGCATAAAATTGGCTGAGGCCACATGTGAACCACACACATAATCATGTGATGAGCAGTGGTTTAAGGCCTCTTCAGTCATTTCCTCTTCAGTCGCCTCCACTTGCGCTTGTTAGCACCGCTCCGCTAGCAGTACCCACCAGCTATACTAGCATCGCATTAGCCTACTTGCTGAGCACCAGCTAATAACTTACCAGCCTCCTACCTTAGCAAGCACCGATAATCACGCTATGTTTGGAAAATGTGTTGGTCGGTCTAAATTAATCCATTATAAATTAGGGTCCCATGCATGATTCACTATTCAGCTGCAGGGGCCTATGGTTATAAATGCATCAATTGGGTTTCATTTATTCATGATTAAATTCAGACTCCCATAAGCAAGAGAGCCTGCATTTCTTGCTAATTGCCCTCAATTAAAGAGTTAAGGACGATTACCCAAGCTGAATGATAAGCTAGTATATAAGATAGGATATTGGACACCTATTGCCCACCTAAATAAGAAATTACTAAAAGTAAAAACATTAAGTACAGTGACAACTTAAGTACAGAGATACCGTTAAGGACAACAAAGTCTCCCAGTAGCAGGGCAAACACGTGGGCTCCAGGCATCTCCACAGGTCAAATTCAATCATGATGAAGGATACATAGGTTCCTTCCGGCCTCAACCCTTGCATCAGTGGAAAGCCAAACAAGGAAAATCATATGCGACCGATCCAAGAATTTGCTCTTTGCAATCCCCTTGTAATGTTGCCAAACTCCCGACACCACCTCCGGGAGACAGAGGACTGGTTCAGAGGGCTCCGGCCTCTGCCAACAAAGCCAGGATGACCGAGCCAGACATTTAGGAAAACTGGGCAGCATTCTTGACACACTGCCCCGCCTCTATTGACCTCCTCCATTATCAAGCATTCTGCATCATCATCATCGAAATCTTCCCACCCAAACAAAACCGATGGATGAATAGAGGCCCTGTGGTAAGTGGGCGAATTAGCTGTATTCTCTCCCAAAGAGCTCTAACAGCTTCATTAAGGGGCTACATGCGTGTGCGGGAGGTGTTCCAGGACAACAGAAATTAAGGTGAAACTGTGCCGGCTCCCAAGGGACTGTCCAAACACTAGTGCGGCTCGGTGTCCTCTGGTTGTTTCAGCCCCTTCTTCCACTGTAACCGACGGGAGCCTCAGGGCGTTAAAACAGCTGAGTCAGCCACATGCATGCTACAACGACGGCAATTCCATGAGCTGCTACAAGCAAACGGAGAAAGAGGAACAACAGGAATACTTATGGGAGGTTAAATGTTGAAGGAGCGCTTTTGCTGAAGGATTTATTTCAGGACATGGCATTAGCATAAAACTCATTCCATTAGATCTCAATGCCGTGCCATTCCAACTTGTTATATCTGGGAGAGAAACATTGAGCCTAGATTGCTAAACGGGCTGCTTGGTTGACATCCTTACCTCACCGCTTCGGCAACCCTTGAATAACGTCAAACTATATTGTGACATTCACAAAGGCTTATTGCTCAGAACATTAATTAAAGCTGCCATTTGGAAGGCTTTTCATTGAAACTTAGACATATGGACATGTTGACATTAATTAAGGGAGTCAATACTCCCAATGTGGATCGTGATGGATGACAAAAATAAACCAATGAATATTTCTTCGGAACACATTGCGCAAATTGTTGAAGTGGAAATTGAGATTGTGTGAGAGTCCTGGCTTCCTGCCAATCAAATCAAACCCTGCTCATTCATCCAGTTTACTAGAAAGGGCAAAAAAAAACACGGCAACTTCAATCCTACTAGCAGAACACCTCCACTTGCCTCACATCCTCGTGACACAAGGCTGCCTGCCTCTCCTTCAGCACTGTGTTTCCTCTCCCGCAGGCGCTGAAGGCCACCCTCCGGAGACCCTTTAAACTCATCAATAAATAAAGTCTCATTTATAGGCGCTGCACATGAAGCGCCGGTGCGAACCAATGACATAACCACAGCCCCTTGCATGCGGTTCCTACCGCGATTTGTCGCGTGGCACAGTACACCACTGCAAAGTCTGACTCGCAGCGCCAGCAGAGCTCACGAGGTGGCTGTGCATGGCACGACTGCCCACATATTTTCATATGCATTCATATACTGGGCTTAAGTTATCCCCGACAGGAAGCACTGGGACTCTGGCGAGAGCCATCTGATGGTGGACGCTCAAAGGAAGACGAGTGCGGCGGGAGAAGGGGGTGGCGGAGGCGTGTCCTCCTCTCCAACTGCGTGGAGAACGGTGTTCCACCAGCGATGCCCTGAGCCTGCTGAAGCACAGCATGACACCACGCTCAGGGGAGTGTCTCGCTCTGCACAGGGACATGTTTGCATGTAGGGCTGCACTCTAAGCTGCACGAACATTGCAATGATGAGGAATAAGTAAGTGTGCACAGTTCGAATGTATTAATAATACTGTCAATCAAGTTTAGAAATGGGAAAAAAAAAACACCTCATAAACACTAATACCTTCAGTGTCAACATACTTTTCTAAACTAAGCAGTTTACGTACGCCAACAGTGTTCACAATCACATAGACAAGTTTGCTTAGGATGGTAAAGTGATGTTTTATGTCCAAATATTGGCACATATTGTGAGGTGGGGAAATGACCCTATGAGGTGAAAGAGTAAGAACGGGAACAAGAATGGGAGGGTTGACACACAAGTCAAAGAATGCGTCGGGGCAACCGGCGTCCACACAGGACATCCAGGTATTATTAGCCCCTGGAATTCCCAGCATCGCTGCATTGAGCATCAACTGCGTGGCAAATGCAGAAGGAGGCACTTACACAGATGAAACTGACCGCTTCACCCGCTTCCAATAAACAACAGGGTGGTTGCGTGTCTCATGGCAGGCCTACATGATCACATTACGGAGACCCCCCCCCCCCCCC
>OMOU01000486.1:0-13024 GCA_900312585.1 Malacocephalus occidentalis
CGGAGGTGGGAGTTAAAGACCCTACGGACAGGGGCTTCCACCAGACGTTCCCAGTTCACCCTCACTACCCGCTTGGGTTTACCAGGTCTGTTCGGCAGCCTCCCCCGCCATCTGATCCACCTCACCACCAGGTGGTGATCAGTTGACAGCTCTGCACCTCTCTTTACCCGAGTGTCCAAAACATGCGGCCGCAGATCTGCTGATACAACAACAAAGTCGATCATTGATCTTTGGCCTAAGGTACCAGGTACACTTATGAGCCACCTTATGTTCGAACATGGTGTTTGTTATGGCCAGTCCATGGCTAGCACAGAAGTCCAACAACAAAGCACCACTCTGGTTCAGATCGGGCAGGCCGTTCCTCCCAATCACCCCCCTCCAGGTTTCTCCATCGTTGCCCACGTGCGCGTTGAAGTCCCCCAGTAGAACTATGGAGTCCCCAGATGGCACCCTTTCTAGGATGCTCTCCAAGGACTCTAAGTGGGCCCACAGGGAGGACTTTGTAAACACTAAATAAAAAATATAGAAATAACCTATGAGCTCTGTATTTTATGTGTTTTGACACGTAATAAATAATCTTACTTCCTTGAGGTTGACGACACCATCTTCTGCCTCCTGTAGTAATGTGACAAACTTGATAGTGAGAAGCCCAAGGCTTCTTTCGCTTCTCACAGTCGAGTTGGGTGTAGCTGCTTCCATATAATCATAGTCCATTTTGTAAGGCGAATGTAAAAAATATTTATGCAAAAAAGAAAAGTAAAAAAAACTGTACAAAAAGATAGTAATACAGAAAAAATACAGAAAAATACCAAAAGAAAACCCTCTCCGTTGTACGTGTACAATAACTTTCCTGACCTCGTAGTAGTGCTTAGCCCACTGTGGACAATTTCATCTGATCGCTGCTCTGGAGTTGACAGAGCCAATAGTTTTAACGCTGTGAAGCCTCGAGGGAAGAAGATCACCATCAGCACATCGTGTTTAATGTCAGCGCAAGTTCCTCAACTTTGGAAATGTCAAAGACAAAAAACCATAAAAAAACAAGCGACTATACTTGAGTTCAAGATGTTTATCTGGTTAGTTTTCCGGCCGTATGTGGACAAGAATAATGTATACGTCCTTTGCTCCCTATAGGTGTCCGGTGTGTCCCGCCGACCTCAAATGACAAAATGTGCAAAGTTTAAAGATGTGCTGAAAATCGAAGGAAATTTAAAAGTCGCTCCATTATCTTGACTCCTTCTCGTTTACGGAAGCGGCCCACCTAGAGAACAACCTCTTTCCGGTGGAAGGTTTTCTAGCGTACCTTCACAATAAATGTCCCCATTGATCGCAATAGCTTGACATGACTGGCGTTTTTTAATGCTGCAGCTTAACATTAAAGCCTTATTAGTTGTCTCACATCCACAAGATGAGTTGTGGATGTGACACACCAAGCAATACAACTCTACAACATTGCGCTTCATTCATGTGGCTGCGGTAAAACTATTTAAATCCAATGCATTATAATACAAGAGCAAGAGGCCAGACTTAGTGAAACACGTAGGCCTATATAGCCTTTTCTCCAAGCCTCCAATCTCCTAACCTCTTTGGAGTCCAGAGCTGATAGCACAGGCACCATTATTATATTATTGCTTGACTCGTCTGCTTATTCACTTATGCAAATATTAATACTCCACATAAATGCGTATTGGACACAGGTGTGGCTTATTAGAAAACAATACTTCCGCTTCTTTCAGACGCGATTAATTCAGGTCGTGGATCACGTGATACACGTCATATGATTGAATTGTGGTTTACTGGTGGGCACTGTTGTCCACTGTCCTGGCAGGAAGTAGCGAACTGTAACTCTGTCGTCGGCCTATTCCTTGACTCAGTAATTTGTCCACCGAGGAAGAGTCACAATGTTTGCCCGACATGTGTTGACGTTGTTCGTTTTGGCGGCGTGCTGCGTCGGCACACTGATGGCACAATATGCTCCAGATGAGGTGACGGTGCTGCCCGGCATGGCTTTTAAACCCAACTATCAGCAGTGGTCGGGTTACCTGCAGGCTAGCCCAGGGAAATTCCTCCATTATTGGTGAGTAGATTTGGCGCTCGGTATTGCCTTATTTCAGCATTAAACGCACACTCTTCTTTGCTTTTTCGGATCAGGCTGTTGATTGAGGTGTCGTGGTTTGCCACGCATGTTTGTTCGGCCCTCGGGCGAATTATAGTTTTGGTTTGCATCGTCTTCGAAGATGACCTGGGGATCTGGTATAATGTGTCTATATACCTGATTTGTCTCGACCACGGATGCAGCTGGCTCTTTGTTTTCTAGGTTCGTGACCTCTCAGAGGGACCATGTGAAGGACCCTCTGGTGCTGTGGCTAAATGGGGGCCCAGGGTGTAGTTCATTGGATGGATTCCTGTCGGAAAATGGCCCCTTTCATGTGAGTGCTTGTTGTGGAATTGTATCCATTCATTTTTATGAGATGAATACGTGCATGAATTTCATCTTTGTGTTCTAGGTTCATGATGATGGACACACACTTTATGAAAACAAGTTCAGTTGGAACAAGATTGCCAACGTCCTATATCTTGAAGCACCTGCAGGTGTGGGCTACTCGTATTCTGATGACAAGAATTATACCACCAACGATGACCAGGTGAGTGAAATGAAATGCATCGTTTGACTTGCCAGGTGAGCTAATGCATCGGGTGGAGTAATGGAACAATCATTTGTCTTTAGGTGGCTGAGGACAATTACCTAGCTTTGCAGAGTTTCTTTTTCAAGTTTCCACACTTCACCCAGAATGAGTTTTACATCATTGGTGAGAGTTATGGGGGCATCTACGCCCCAACCCTCAGTCAGTGTGTGGCAAGTGGAACAGCCAAAATAAACTTCAAGGTAACATTTGATTGGCCCATGCTAGAACTGCGTGTGAGTTTTTGAACGAATCATTTTTTTATTGCTTAGAGTTTTACACATCTATGCGTTTGTATTCTAGGGCTTTGCTGTTGGAAATGGTCTCAGCAGCTATGCTCTTAATGACCAGTCACTTGTCTATTTTGGTTATTACCATGGCCTCTTTGGAGAAGAGTAAGTGGAAATGTGTCTTCACTGAATGACTCGCACTAACCAATCACTCAAGTTCCCTTTTTGTAATGGCAGCTTTGTAAGACTTCAAGTAATCGGTGTCACTTTGGTTGTTTTTTTTCTCCGATGTGGAGTTTGTGGCGTGACCTGAACACAAATTGCTGTGACGAGAAGGGCTGTAACTTCTACAACACAACAAGGGCCTGCACCACAATGGTATGTATACTCCACCAGCAAACTAAAACACTCATTTACCAGGTGAGTTTCCTACCTGACCTTTTATCCCTCTACCTCCCTTACACCCTTACTACAGGTGAACCTGGCGTTCCAGGTTGTGTATGAGATTGGTCTTAATGAGTATGCGCTTTACATGGATTGCGCGGGTGGAATCAAATCCCACAAAGGCTACGAGAGAAGCATGCAAAATCTGTTTCAAAATTACCGGAAACCCTGGAAGAACCTCAAGGTAATGTTTTTTTTTGTTTGGTTTTACCCATTTCACTTTTGTTTTTTAATTTGGGTTTACAGAGCAGTATTACAATGGTCTACCATGCCAATGAAAAGCTTTCGAGGCCCAACTGTACCCATAACATTTCAATGCTTTTCTTAGAAAACACCAGCAGGCTAAAGCAAGTGGGGAACACTTGTCAGCATGGCATTCTTTCATGTGTATACCTCATCCAACCCATGTGATCATAGCCATCTCTCTACCCGATTTGATACTCATAGTTGTTCATGCTGAAGCATGAACAACTTACCTGGGTGGCAGTCTCAACAACAACAAAAAAAAAAAAATCTCAACAAAATTGTTCTTTGTAGGTTGGAGCAACCGGGCGTGTGACCTTGAACGTTGGTGGCACACCTCCCTGCATCAACGGCACAGCACAGAGAAACTGGCTGAATCGAGGCGACGTGAGAAAAGCTCTGCACATCCCAGCCGTAGTGCCGCGATGGGAGCTCTGCAGGTGCGTTTACAGAATGGCCTTGGTGGTTGGTGTAGGATTAGGCGGATGCCTCACCAACCATGCGGTAATGGTACCTTCATGTAGGTAGGGGCACATTGGTGTCGGACTTGGTACACCTCCTACTCCAGGTGGACCGGGCGATCTGTTGGACCAAGGCTACACATTTGGCCCCCTTTATTTTATATATTGTAAATGCATTTATTTTTTCCCGAACAGTGACACCGTGGGTGCCGACTACGCAAGACTGTACCCGACGATGAAAGACTTCTATCTGAAGCTGTTGTCTCAGGGTGTCCGGGCGCTGGTCTACAATGGTGACACGGACATGGCCTGTAACTTCCTGGGAGACCAGTGGTTTGTGGAAGACCTTGGCATTCAGGTAAATGGGCTTCTCTTTTGGGAGGGGGGGGGATAGTAAGGACGCCATGGTGTGAGTTGAGACACAAACCTGTATTTTGTTTTGCTCAGGCAACCACAAAGTACCAAAGTTGGAAGTATGATGACCAGATAGCTGGTTTCTACCAGCAATTTGGTAACATTACCTTCCTTACGGTCAAGGTAAGCATCGTGTACCTGTTCTCATTCACAACTGCATAAAATATCTCTAGTACATTCATCACCAGTGACTTATTCTGTTGCCATGCAGAAGGTGAACTATGTTTTCGTGTGTTCTAGGGTGCTGGACACATGGTTCCCCAGTGGGCACCAGGCCCAGCCTTCCACATGTTTGAGTCCTTCATAACAAACAGCTCCTACTAGATGGACCTGCTGAAGCCACTCGTCAGATATTCTTCTCAGGGAAGGTCACTTGAGGCCTGAGACTCCACCAAGGACTATGGTCTGACCGCATACAATTGCTGCCTTGTTGATAAAGGACTTTTAGGGGTTTTGAGGCAAACTGTACTCCTTGCACTTTTCTTTCTTTGGAAGATTGTACAATATTGCTCTTTTTGAATAAACGGAACTATAATGTGAATACTTTTTATTATGATGCATCGGTGAAAGTCTGCCACTTTACAGGCACACAAACCAAATCAAGACAGAATTGTCAGTTTAGTGCCCAGTGACACCGCAACAGTTAAAATCATGCTTTGCACCCATGTCAGTTTATTGGCAATGATTACAAGAGTTTGACTACAATAAAGTTGATTTGCACGCAAACCAAGGAATGTTTGGGGAGATCAAGCACTGTACAGGACACATGTATACATTCGAGTTGATGACATTGACTTCTGTAACCTAAGCTTAAACATCTGTGAACCACATTTACATTTCAGTCTGGCTTGTTCTTGCCGACCATTTTAAAGTATACATTGAGTGACCACAGAACCCAATTAAAACTATTTACATAATTTACAATGACCCCAGACAAGGGCATTTCATGTCCACGCATGTACTGGCCAAGTGAACTTGGACACTTGGCGGTCAAAAAAAGGGTTGTGATGTTTCCCTTCGGTCACATCGCTGTGCAGCACAGGATGGTGACATCTAATGGCCAAGAGGTCTGATGCAGCAACATTATTTCATTTGGCTTGACTGTAGTCTTCCAGTGGAGAGATGGAAAAACTGTGCCAAACTTTAAACTATTACAAGATATATTTGAACATATACTGACTGTAGATCCCTTGTATATTAAAAAAATTAAATACAAATAAATCCCTTAATATTAAGGTCATGGTCAGTGGCTTTTAATGCCCACGTAAAATACCAGACACCATTTCCCTTTGGATTGCACAGACCAAAATAAATTAAATCCAGAAAAAAACATGCATTAAAAAAGGCTAAGTGTTTGACTCATGTCAATTGTAATTATGTCTTTTCCTTAAAATTGTAGTTTTCCAAACCGGAAGCTTTCAAGTATTAATGCTTGACCACGAGGGGTCTCATTGTAGAACAGTCCATAAAAGCTGCTTAAAATCACACCTTCCATCCACTTCAAGTCAGAAGGCTGCCTGCCTCCAGGTTTAAAAAAATATATATAAAACGTGAATGATCAGTTTTAGCTGATGACATCTTGATAGATGGAGTTCGACGTCGTCAGTCCAAAGACAAATGCCCCAATGGTAACCATAGCAACACCATAGACCACCAATGCATGCCAGCTGTATGAGAGATGAAGGGAAGAGATTAAATGAAACGCATTAAATCAAACAGCATAAAGGTGAGGCGAAACCTTACCTGGCTGATTGGTTGTCGCTCTCAGAAAGCTTGGCATGAATTAAACACAGACCTGGGGGATGGGAAAGGAAATACAATACATCACGTCATTACACAAGAGATGCCATACCCACCGCAGTTCACAACAGCAAGATAATGAGATAGCAGATGCCACACCCCTGGCTGTTCACAACAGCAAGATAATGAGATAGCAGATGCCACACCCCTGGCTGTTCACAATAGCAAGATAATGAGATAGCAGATGCCACACCCCTGGCTGTTCACAACAGCAAGATAATGAGATAGCAGATGCCACACCCCTGGCTGTTCACAATAGCAAGATAATGAGATAGCAGATGCCACACCCCTGGCTGTTCACAATAGCAAGATAATGAGATAGCAGATGCCACACCCATGGCAGTTCACAACAGCAAGACAATAAGATAACGCAGATGCCACACCCCCCGCATTTCACAACAGTGCCTCACTCAATGGTATCATTACACAGAGATCTTACACCTACCGTAGCTCATAACAGCACGATAATGACATAAACGATGCCACACCCACCACAGTTCACAAGAGTGAGACAATGATATTAGAGAGACACTACACCCAGCAAGGTTAATAAAAACGATGAGGGTACCTGGGAAGACAAAGATAAAGCAGGCGGCCAGTCCTCCGATGAGTGAGATGACTCTGCCAATATCGGGGATGAAGAGGGCGAGGGCCAGCGTCATGGAGAACCACGCCACCGTCTGGAAGATCCTGCGTCTCCATTCACGAATGACACACAAGTCCACCTGCTCCCCGCTGAAGCGCAGCCACAGGCCTTCGACCACGGCCCTGCAGAGGAGGAGGTGGAGAGGGGAGGACAACAGTTCAGGTAGGACCAACTACCATTTGTGCTGTGCTGTACAGAGAAGCAGTGCAAATCAAATTCAATTTCACTCAGCAGTCAGCAGTTTACTCCATTGTACACATTGCTGAACACTACAGTCAACGCCACGGTTGTTGTTATTGCTTGGCCGGAGCCCTACCTCCCGCAGAAGTGCAGAATTGGATACGAGGTGATGACGGAGACGATGATAAACGCTCTGGCGATCGTTATAGCGATGTCATTGGAAGGGTAGGACATCAACACGTCTTGCTTGACCACGGACCCAAACGACAGGAAGCCACAGACACCTGCAGCAGAGGAGCACCAGTCATCCGTATACAGTATATGAATATGAACTGCGGCCTGTAGATCAGCAGAATCCTACGGCAACACCCGATCATCCAGAAACTAGCCACTTCCCAGGGGCAAACGTGAAGAAAGTGGAGTGGATATTGGATGGGCACGACATTAGCAGTTTATCGTGAAAATCGATACACACTCAGATGAAAATGCTCCAGTAATAACAGTGGAAACCGTGGCGTTAACGGATTCAAGTATCTTAAAACTGGCAAGAAAATGAATGAACAGACGTGCAATATGTACATTTGTCCAAAGAATGAAACTAACAATTTAATCACTGACAGCACAGTAAGATTTGAACAGAACAAGTTTCAAGCGTGTCATACTAGCTAGATTAATAGAACAGGTTTCCAACTTCCAAGCACTCATGTCTCACGGCTAGGTTCACCCATTGCTGGGAAACCACTAGATAGCAGGCATAGCTGGGTTGAGCTGTGGACCCATCATACCTGTTCCTGTGTACACAAAGAGGCAGATGATCATTCCCACAGTGACTACCACTCCCCATGGCTTCATCCGCTTCTTGCTCATGCTGTTGAACACGGGCACGCTGCTGACATGGCACTGCCACGGACGAGGCGGAGGAACACACACAGATCCAGGGGTTACGCTTTGATTCTTAATGCAACGAGTTGATATCTGAAGATACATTTGCTGCGATGCGATTTGATTTAGTAGCCATGGATCAATATAGTGATCCTACGACATATTGCAAAAAGTAAACACAAGCAAGTCACAAATTAATCAGATTGAGCATGAGAATGTGTGTCTAATTTAACAAATTTTTTAAGATGCATACGTCAGATAAAATCTGAAGATCTATATTATATATTAGCAATAAAAAGCGCTATTTAGGCAGCAATTGGGCATCAGCACTTTAATTGCAAGCACACACACGTACACACACACACACAACGACATACCTGGAAACCAAAGCATATTGTAGGCATAGCGTTGAACACTGCAGTCCAGGAGGAGGCGCTGTAGAACCAACACGTGATTAGGTCAAGCAGTGGCAGCAGAAGAATCAACCGAATGGTCGTTCGTCAACCATTAGGAAAGGTTTGGCGTGCTGTGCGCCATGACCTTGTAAGGTCGACCCTCAGGGCAGTGGGAGCAGAGCTTACCTGGTCGGGACGTCGGTTGGGGTCGCCTCCGGACTCAGCATGAAGTACTTGACGATGACTACAATGGTGACATACCAAGTACCCACCACGCTGAACGCACTAGAGGGAAAACGACAAATAATCAAGTCATCGGCCTTTTGACACGATATGTTTGAACCTCACATGTATGTCAGTCAGTAGCATACCTGGCGTATTTTTGGACACCAATCTCTTTGGGGATGGACAGTGGGAGGATAATGAGGATCGCTGTGACACATAGAATGAATTTGCGTTGAAGGTACCAGTGGAGCACAGTAGTCTCACGAAACACTGCAGCCGTCACTAAAGAAGGTGATAAGGAAACAAGGAAAGAATTTGTCATGTGGGAATTTCATGAAACCACACACACATGCACACAAACCTAATGCCCTATGACCACCACTCAATTGATCTGATTGGGAAGTTGTTTTTGATAAGCACAGACTGAAAAGGTTAGCGACCCCATTCTAGATAGGCATTATTGATTATGGGTTAAAAAAAATACACTTTTATGTCATCAAGAGCATCTGCTTATCCATTTCCTTTAAACGGAGGAAGTCAATGCAGACAAAATGGATAGATTTCGGCATTTTCAGGGTTTCTTAAGTCGAGCCATTTCATGAATCACTCACGAGACAGACTTGTAAAGATGTAACAATGCAAAGAGGCCTTGTACACTTTTACAGTGTACTATGATTACTTGACTCCCTTACGTCCTCGTCAAGCTTAGTAAGTATAACAAATAAATATGGAATACAAGTCAAATCCAGAAATAACTCCAGAAAAACATCAGTAGGAATAGGAATAGAAAGTCCCCCCCATTAGCTTGATCGTTTGCCAACAATACATAGGATGGATAGAATGCCATTCATCTCTTAATCCCCTCAGAAAATAGAGTGATGTAAAAATCAATGCAAGCGCTCACAGCATTCCAGTTGGTCTCCGATGACGATGAAGAATGCAATGCAGGTGCCGAAGGTGTAGACCGCGATGGCTACCTCACACAAGACCCCAGTGACCCTGCCACAGGATGCCCGGACCACCTCCTGGTAGGTTCCTTCATTGCTCACCTGGTAAAGGAACAGTTAAGAGGAAATTATAAAATATGAGCGATCAAGACTTGATGGATTATCCCATATATATATATATATATATATCTCTCTCCAACTAGATACAGACCTGGGAGCAGTAGCCAAGGATCACCAGACCACTGATAATGAAGATGAGCATCAACTACACACAGACACAAAAACAGGAATCATTGCATTATAGTTCCAAACTGTGGAACTATAATCCAAAAAAAACAGGAATCATTGCATTATAAATCCAAACTGTGCCCTCCACAATGCCGAAGTGACAGTTGCTGAGTTGCAAAGTTGCTGAGGCCATGGGGAAGTGTGTGCCTGTGCGTTAACATGATTTCTGTGGTCTATAGGCTATGGCAATACCGGATAAGGCCTGAAACCAACACGTGACAATCATTACTCCACCCCCACAAATGGTGCAGTACACCTTCATACTACCAGTGTACATACTGACTGTAAACAGGTGGGATTACTTTATACCAGACTAAACCCAATTATTCAGTTCAACAAATTTCTGTATTCAATTATGTGTCAATAAAAGCAATGTGTCCAAAGCAAAAGAAAACCAGGCCACTGTAAACAAAAAAAAGGGATGTATGGGGGTTATGCAATCCATACATGGATCCGTGCCCAATATAGACCATGAGAAGAATGAGAAAGAGACCAAACTCCTGAATAAGAGTCACACTCTCTCTCCCTCCCTCCCTCTCTCTTACCACCAGAAGCAACAGCCCTGCCGTGACGCCCCCTGCCATGTTGAACGCTGCAGGGAAGTTGAGCAGCCCCGCCCCTAGTGCTGCGTTGACCACGATGAAGACAGCCCCAACGGAGGACACTCCCGTGCTCTTCCTCCTCTCCGACTCCAGCTGCCGGATGGACTCAACACTGGGGCTCTGCAGCAACCATGCCCGCTCCCCGGACTCATCGCGTCCACCGCCGCCAATACAGACCTCAGCGTCCACGCTCAATGCCATTGGCTAGGCAAGCCGGATTTGTCCTGTTGGCGTAGTTCCTCAATAAACCAAAAATAATTTGACCTACGGGTTGCCCAGAGTCCCCAGTCTGGGATAGGGTGTGTGGGGGTGCTGTGTGTATACACCGACGCAACACACCACAGGCGTACAGGTGCTCACCAGGACCTCTTGGTCCAAGGTAATGTGCAAGTCCCAGAGGGTCTCCTCACCAGGGACAGGGGGGGTGTAGTATTGAGGTTGACTGCTAAAGGTTTTTTTTCAATGAAGGAAGTCGGATACTTGCAATGCAGGCAGGCCCCCCTAAGTAAAAGGTAGGCAAAAAAACGGGGGAAAAAAAGGAGATGACATTTGCATTCCCTCTGATCACAGAAAGCTACTCCCAGACAGTAAAATTAGGCTTGTTGTGATTTTCCTGTCTATGTTATATATATTTTTTTTTTATAATTCATTTCCGTTGTAAAGCATACGTGTATGTTACTCTAAACATGTTGACAGGTAAACAGGTAAGGATTCAATGGCTTTACAATGAGAATTGCAGCTAGTACGAATGGTCCATGCATACTAGCATCCTAATGCTGTTTAATTGTAATGCAATGCACATCGCAGTAGAGAAGTGGCTACAACTGTGTATTAACCATAGCGTACCAACCCGAAGTGGATCACCTGCTGGTGTATCCCGCATACACCATATTGTTTTCAACAATAAAATGGCTAGGTAGCACTGTGTTAACGCTAGCTCACCAGTTAAGCAACAGCAATATTATTTAAAACGATGCCATTACATATTCGTTTACCAGTGAATATAATTTACCTTCGTTCGTGCGCTTTGTTGTTTTTTTCTAGCGCCTGGTGAGTAAAACACAGGAAGAGATGCGGGAGTTCACCGCTGGCCCAGGAGTCTGCGGGAGCGAGAGTGCAGCCACCTTAATACTGTGGAGGCATGTGACCCTGAGTCACGTGACCTGGGTACGGTGGGACGGGACGGTCCGATGGCCTTTAAACTCAAGGAAAATAAAAATACTGTGAAACTTGTTGCATAATAGAATATGATTTTGAGAAAAATACCTAGCTTTTATTTGTTTAATTAACTTGTCTGTTTAGTTTGTATTATATTCTATCTTTCTTTGTAGGCACTTGATCCTATTGGTTTAATGTAATCACCTTATAGCCAGTTGTACATATGAAATTGTTAAATAAAATACAAAAAGAACAAAATAAACCCCCACCGTACATCAATGAGTCCACCTGGTACAACCCCAACTATGCATCAAAGGTAGCAGTGGTGACCCTTCATGAATATTAAAACTCAATACTAAAAGAATTGCAAACAAAAACAAATCAAAGCACTTTTTTTTTTTAATGGATTTATTTGTTCAGAGTGAGAGGATGGATGACCAAATGCCCCATTCTTTGCCAACTGAATTGTCACCACAGCAGGCCGAGGGCTCACTTTGTTAACCATGTGCTTTTCCTCACATATTCGTCCAGTTCAAATGTTGAGGAGTGTGTGTCTACCTTTTCAGGAACTGACCACTAAGTTGACCATATTCATCTCAATTAGGTTCTGTAGGTAAACAAGCCATTTAAAATTAGTGCAGTACTGTATTTGGGTCTATGGAAAATATAAATGTGTCCAGAGAAGTGTATGATCAAGCAGAAAATGCAGACCATCTGCTCTGTTAGTTGATCACATATATAACGGGTTTAATGTGGACACTGAAGATGACTGACTGACGAGCTGTTGTCGTGAAAGCCACTACATTGAAATACTAATATTTAAGACTGCCAATTGCTATCAATAGAAACAAAAATTGACCAAGGACAATAAACTTTTGACTGAAACTAAATTACTGAATGGTTGATTAGTTTAGATGAATAGCCATAGATTAGTCTGAGAGTGGGTTGATCAAGAGTCGTAAAATCCTTGCAAGTTCAAAACATTCCTCACTGATAGTTGTGCCTATGCTATGCAGTCTAATCTACAACTTAAAACAGTGCTTTACCTTCTATAAAGTGCTACAATACATCAACAAAATGGCTGTAGTTTGAAACCCCACCCCCAAAAATACAAATTTGACTTTGTGTACAGGACGTATGTATTGAACCAACATTTTAATGTTGTAGGATGGCATCCTCCAAGAGAGGACTGTGCTCCGTTCTGACAAATGGATCCAGGACCACCAACAACAGAAGAATCAGCAGACAACACAACGCACCTCCGAACATGGACTCTTCAGTCAGCGTGGGGAGAATAAGCATGTTCACCCGCAATCCTACATGGCTTCCTATTCAACAGGGAACTGAAATGAGCAGACAGTCATCTAAACCGTTCATTAACTAAACCACCACCACCACCACCACCACCACCACCACAACAACAACCGT
>OMOU01000489.1:0-12997 GCA_900312585.1 Malacocephalus occidentalis
GCCGGCGACGGAGCCAGCCCTCGGCCAGCGCTGGCCCTGCTCCCTGCCTCTGGAGGCCCGCCCCCTCCCACTGGCTCCTCCCACTCCTCCTCCTGATGTTGGTGGAGGAGTTGGCGTAGACAGCCGCCACATGCGGTGAATCGGCCGTGCATGCGGACGCGCACACGCAGGGAACGAGAGACGAATGACACAAACAGAAACAGACACATAGCACACACACACACACACACACACACACACACAGCGCACACACATACACACATACACACACACACACAGGGTTTCCCCCAGAAAATGTGAGTCACAAAGGCACAGTTAAACACACAACACAAAGATAGTTCAACACAACACACACACAATTAAAGACACAACACGGAGACAGTTAAACACACAACACAGGTAATATTTCTTTCTGAGGTTGACGGGGGTGTTTGAATAAAAATGTATGTGGTGGCGGCGTATAGAATAGAATAGATTGGGTGTCCTTGTTTCTTAACACACCTTCCCATTCATTTTGGTGGTTTGTTGCTTTTTTATTTTATTATTTTATTAATATTTATTTCATTTGCTGCTACCATCACTGATAGAACATGTTGATGTTCATTATTTAGTCAGTTACTATTAACTTATTTAGCTGGTTACTCATTCATGTATTTGTCCATTGCTCATAGATTCACATCAATTTCTGGTAGGATTAGTATTATCTGTGAGTGTGTGTGTATACGTGTGCGGCCATTTATTTTTTGTGTTTTAAATGTTCATTTATGTTTCAAAAGCGTACTACTTTGTTGGGTTTCGACTTATTGTTGATTACTGCAATATTGGTAAATACGTTCTTGGGTTGTGACTTAATGACATGTGGGTCCTACTCTGAGGCTAGATCAGTTGAAAACCACTGTGCTAAATTACTATATATCGTCAATACTTAGTGAAATTAGTAGTGAAATTCATTGGTCCGCTAAGAAGCAGCTCGGCCTCAGACACTTTGCAAGCTTGGCGTGAAAAAAAACGACTTTCTGTGAGATAATGTCAAGACTTGTTGCTAATAAGTGGCTCCTGCTGGTCGGTGTCTTTACAATAGAATAGACCGAATCTGACCCTTCACCGATCGTGCGTGTATTTGAATTTCTGCATATCGCTGTGGTATACCGCCCCCTACTGTAAACACCAGCGAATTACAAGACAAAACAGCTATCTTTGTTCCGCAACGTCCGTCAGCACTTATGTAAACCCTCGACGAAATATCAAACACGAACAGTAATAGATAAGATGTTGCGGGTTGAAGGGGTGAAAATTTACCAAAAAAATGAAATCTTAGACTATTCATTCATGTTGACCTTCATGCAATATGAGCACCTTGTGTCTTGTTCTAGCCGAAAACCATACGGATGTATTCGTTTTATAGGTGTAGTACAATATCTCATAATAAATACAGACGACGAAACCTATTGTCTCTCCAGGCATGTTGTGTGCAGCTTGTGAAACCGTTTATAATTTGCAGACAAACACAGTGCCCACACATTGCACACAGAGTGCACAGTGTTGATAGAAACTGTGTTAAAAGTTGCCGAGTGAGACGCCATCGGATCAGAGGGGGCGGAACCAAACCAAACTAAGAAGGCGCATTAGAGAACATTACACGCTAGGTAAAACAACAAAACATAAATGTCATCATTTTGAACTAGGAATGGCGTCTGCTCATTCCTCTGTGTTAATGATGTTTGGCCTGGCCGTATGTTTGGCCTGGCCAAGCATACGTACAAAGTAAGTATTGAGAAGGTTGCACTCACACACCTGTGGAGGAGCTCAGCTGTATGTGATTGACGCATTGGATTTCCCAAACCAATCAGAGAAGAGATACTTGATGATTGGTGAGAAATTCGGTGGGGCCGTCTCAGAACAAAATGCCAGCAAGCACAGCAAACTATAAACAGATAGTCACACATTTCACTCACTAATACATGACAGGTGATATGTGTAACTAATTACACTCACAGGATAGATTAGATTACACGGCTCGACATCAAAGCTTATCTGCTTGTCTGGGACAAGTGGATTTTTTGTAGGGCAAGTGGAAGAGAAATGTACTTCAGTCAATTAATTTTAAAAAACACACACATGATCTACAACTTAAAACATAGATGGGCGAACACTTTGCAGACTATATCTGTAAAATAAAAGAGTCTAAAACGAGCTGTGCATATTCATTTTTTTCTTTCTTTTTTTACATTTTTTTGCTATTGTGTAGAATTAGAAATATTGACCAAACAATAGAGAGGAGTGCTGCTGCGTCACCTGGGCAGGTAAACATCGCTAGACACTCAGGTGATTGCGTCTTTAGTTTACCGCGCCAGACCGACCTAATTCAGAGCGTGAATGTCCAATATCTTTCTCAGTAAAAACATGTTCCAACTATCAACATAAGTTATGAGACTGAGTTGTGAGAAGGAATGGGCGTCTCCCTCTCTGTTGCTCGGTCAGTACCGGGTCTCGTCATGTATGTCACAGTTCTGTCCAGATCTTTCCATACATCATTTTTTCCCTTCAGAAATAAGGTCCTATAGGGAATACTGCGACGTAACGTACACAGAGCCCCACAGCTCACCACACCCACTCGTGCTTTTGAACATTATTATTATTCTGTAGTGCATTTTCACTGTTCTCTTAAACTGAATGGTGCTGCATTTGTTCTATATGGCCTATATTCCATTAAAGGCCACCCACGGTCTCTCATAGACCCAACACAGACAAATATAGGCCGGGTCAAAAAACAAAGAAAAAAACCTGACGGTTAATACGGTAAACTCCTGGTGCCTGTCATACACCGGTATAACAAACATGGCGCCGACCAGACGAAAGTTTGACATACATTTGACATACACAAGAGAAGGTATTGGTGCAAGCTGCAAGGCACTTTAACATCGACACGAAGAGGATCCGATATTGGAGAAAGCAGCGCTTAGCTGACAAGGCCTGATCAGCGCTGGTTTATGGTATTTTAATTGTTAGCTAATCAGTCAAACGCATTCCCTTTATCGATTAACATGTTGTCATGATTTTCAGATGTGAATACCGTGCATAATCAAACAGAAGGGAGTTTTACGTCTCCGCAGACTGGCCACTGTTTGATTTCATAGATTATATTATATTAATTCCACCGTGTATTATATTAGCCTATATTATCGTACCACTAGTAATGTTGGAGCTATTCCAATGGTGGCCATTGGGTGGCGCTGCGGGTAGCCACATTATTCTATTTAGGTGTAGCGACTAATTGAGGCGTGGCACACAGGGAGGTCGAGTTTTTTTAAAACATTTTTAATGTTTGAGTCAGGGTATTGGTGTGTTGTATTTTGATATATGTAGCCTTTATTTGTTATATTTTTAAAAATGAATGGATTGGCATATCCAAGTGAAAGTTTGGGTTTTTTTGGAGAATATTTTTGATGACAACAGAAGATCAAAGGAGCCTATATCGGAAGCACGCCTTCTTTATCTTTTGCCGTGTGTACATTACAGACCAAACAAACAGTGTGTCAACACATTGTGGAAGTTTGGTGTGTGTCGTTGGTGGCTGGCTTAATTGGCCTCACCAGCCACCAGCACACACACTGAGGAGAGCTATAGCATGCTAGCTAGCACCATTCCATCTGCTCCATACCATTTTTCTTCACCTTCAACTATACAATAAACCAGGCTTCAAACACCACAACCCGCCTGTGTCCTTGGAGGAGCCCCGAACTAAAGCCATGTATATGGCATTGTAGTACAATGCTACACGCATTATCTGACAAATTGAATGCAGATGCTGATGTGAACAGAAACGCGCATTGTCGTTGATATTGTGAAAAGTGAAGTCAGTCATTCAGCAGAGGTGCTGCACCTTGTCTATAATCAGCTGTGGGAAACCCTGATGTATGTGGAGGAAGATGTGAGGTCTTGATTTCACATTCGGTTTTTTCACAGGAACCATATGTAATTGTGTTTATGGCCAGGTCTCCAGTTTACGACGAATGAGGAGAGAGAAGAGGAGAGCCCTACCTTGAAATCCACTCTGTCTGGGGAACATGGCCGCCAGAGGAAAGCTATGAGGTAAGAAGAGGATCTCTAATGGTCTGTGACTGTTGTCCATCTCAGAGCCCAGCAGTGATATATTATGGCACCATCATTAGTCAGAGTAAAAGCTGTGTGTGTGTTTTGTTGAAGCCCAGAGCAGCAGGAGAGAGCAGACTCCCCTGGACCCAGCTGTCCTTCCATGAAGAGTGACTGGTCTATGAATCATCCTCCTAACCTTAAAGATGGCCGCCCCCCCATAGAGGAGAGGTAGGCGTTTCATTCAAACAATGAAAACAGACCAGTTGGTTGTTATCAGACTCTACTAATACTGATGTTTAGAATTCAGGAGAAATATAATAGATCTTGTGTGTGTTTTGTTGAAGCCCAGAGCAGCAGGAGAGAGCAGACTCCCCTGGACCCAGCTGTGTCTCCATGAAGAGTGACTGGTCTATGAATCATCCTCCTAACCTTAAAGATGGCCACCCCTCCAGAGAGGAGAGGTAGGAGTTCCAAACAAACTGGTGTGGCAAAACTATTGTTTCAACACTGTATTGGTGGAAAACCTGTGATATTTAGGGATGGGTATTGTTAGGATTTTATCGATATTACTATTCTTATTGATACTACTTATCAGTTCGGTACTGTAGCAGTGGTTAAAAGTGATGTTTAAATGTTATAATTGTTGTGATATTTGTGATTTGTGTGTATTTATCTGTTCTGTCATCTGTCTACTTAAATATTTTATGTTGCACCACCAAGTGTCGTACATAATATGATCCACAGTCAATATTTGTTTTGCACCAATAATACCTTCCTTTGTTTTCTAGCAACTGCATGTGTGTGTGTGTGTGTGTATATTCAGACAACACAGACAACACCAGACAACGGACAACACCAGCAGAGGTCAAAGAGGAGGCGTGTCATAGAGGGGGTGTCAGACATCACAAAGCTCTGCCTGATGGAGATGAACCAGGAGGACCTGGCTGATGCACCGTGGGCTGGTAGGAGACTCTTATTTTGGAAACGGAGACTCTTCTGACAAAAGTAGAAATCAACACTTTTTGTAAGGCAATTTGAGAGTTTGTTGTTGTGTTGAGAGCAAATAACATTGTAGGTCCTACTGTCAGTCATTAGCTTATAATTAATAACAACCCTAGAAAAGTATTCATTATTAAAATCAAAAATGTATTCATCTGAATGAATAATGATGGGGCACCACCCTGAATGGGACCAATAACCAAGCAGTGGATTCAGTCTCATAACCTATACTAAACTATTAAAGTGGAACTCTGATGAATAATTTCCATATCAGTAGCTCGTAATAGTGAAGGATTCAGAGTTCTTTATGCGACAGAGGCTGGCTTCAACACAACATTCAAACAATAACCACAAATAGTTATAATATGTTCTAAATGTTAAATTCAAGTTGGCAAATGGCATAACGTAATGCTCATTGTATTGTTTACCCCCAGTTTGGTGGGGTGACCGTGGTCAGCCTTGTCGAAGGCGGTACGTTCTTTCCCTGCGTTGAGTTGTGTGCCGCTGGTCCTGGGGTCAGGAGCTCGGTGGTAAGCGTTTGTGTGGCGTTCAAATTAGGCAGAGCGGTTCGTCGATGTCGGATTTCAAAGGGGTATCGACTGCCCTTCATCCTAAGACAATAACCGCGGGGTTTTGCGGCTGGTAGGGTCGACGAAACAAAAAGGTACTTTGTCCTCAAACGCAGCTTCTTGAGTCTAATAACCGGGCAATTACCGCGACAAAATGAACCGTTTAGGATACCGGGAGTGTAGATGTAAGAGGCGTTGAGGGCAAAGGTGTGAAAAGGCAGTGAATGAAGGATTTTGGGGGAACCAGGATTGCGTGGGCCCTACAACATACTGTGAGATTTATACACTTTTCAATGTGGAGATATCTTTCCATTCGAGGTTTGATCCAGATACGCATGTCGGGTTGTTTTGTAAAATAATGTTGACAATATACCGCAGATCCACATCAGAGTAACTGTAATGCCTGAATGACTAAAGGATATCAGCTCCAGATGTAGGGCTGTTTCAGGACTGACAGAGTGCAACCATCGATCGTTTCATCTCGTGTAGTGTGACATTGTGGAAGACAACCGACGCGATGCGGGACGCCTCACGACTTCCCGAGAGAAATGTTTTAGTTTTTTTGCCCCGTCATGGCCGTGACGTCAATGGAGCGTGGACGTCAATGGAGCGTGGAGTGCTGTCAAAAACATTGCGAAACAAAAGAGGAATTCATTTGTTGGTGCTGCTAAACGGAACTATGAAGTAGGGGAAAGGTTTGTCGAGATCTGGCAACGATACCCCAGTTTGTTTTATTTAAAAAATCAGTAAAAATAGTAAAAAAATCTGATATTTCCTCGAGGGACTACCACGACAGAGTAAAGAAGGACAAATGCTGGTAAAAAAATTGCAGAGGCACTTCTGCAATCCGGTGAATACTGCCGTTAGCATCTAGTTTGTTTACATTATTGTTGCCTAGCACATCCATTCCAATGACATCCAAATGTTGGCAAGCGATTATTGGTCAGTGACCAACATGTAGCTGTGTTGTATGGGGCAATAGCTCCTGGTAGGGTCTCCCAAGGCAAAGTGGGCCCAGGGGAGCAAAAACACGGGTGTGGGAGAAGTTAGGGGAGCCCGTGGAGAAGGACTTTCGGTTGGCCTCAAGGAAGTTCTGGTAAACCGTTCGGCGACTCAGGAAGTGAAAGCAGGGCTTAGCTCAGGCTGTACTCAGTCGGGGAGGAGAACCGCTGACCCAGACTGAGGATATTGTCAGGCGGTGGAAAGAACACTTTGAGGAACTCCTGAACCCGACCAACATGCCCTCTTGGCAAGAGTCTGAAGCCCCACCCATATCCTTGGCAGAAGTCGCTGAAGTCGTCAAACCGCTCTTCGGTGGCAAGGCGTTGGACATTGTGGGGCTGTTATGGCCGACACGCCTATTCAGTGTCGTGTGGAGGTCGGGGACAGTACTTGTGCCATAGCAGACCGGGGTGGTGGTCCCCATTTTCAAAAAGGGGGACCAGAGGGTGTGCCCCAACTATCAGGGGATCACACTGCTCACCCTCACCGGGAACGTTTATTCCAGGGTGCTGGAAAGGAGGCTCTAGCCGATTTGTTGAACCTCAACTTCAGGAGGAGCAGAATCACAAGGCACAGACGAGGTGAGGAGTGTGTCCGGTTTGGGGACCTCAGAATTGCATCCCTGCTCTTTGCAGACGATGTAGTTCTGTTGGCTACTTCAGATCGCGACCTCCAGCATGCACTGGGGCGGTTTGCAGCCGAGTGTGAAGCGGTCGGGATGAGAGTCAGCACCTCCAAGTCTGAGGCCACGGTTCTCTGCCGCAGGTACTCTCAGTTCCATCTTCTCCAGAAAAGATCAGCGATGTATTGTACTTGCCTCCAATGCCTCCTCGAGTATTTATAGTCTTTATTATATAATACGGCAGGAGGAAAATGTCGTTTGCAGCAAAAGATGATTGTGGGTCAGAGCCTTGAGATCATTGGGATCGTCTGAGACCTGAGTGAGTGTGCGATGGTTTAAAATTGCTTCCATTGTTGGTCATCAGAAAAGTATGAATTATTAAAATAAAATAGGTATTCATCTGAATTAATGATAATGGGGCACCACCCTGGAACCAGGGACCAATAACCAAACAGTGGAGCCGGTCTCATATAATATACCAAACAATTAAATTAGAATTAAATTAGTAATTAATAATTAATGATTACTTATTTATCAAATAAATAATTAGTCATTAATAATTACGATATCAATAGCTAGGAATGGTGAAGGCTTCAGAGTTCTTTACGCGACAGAGGCTGGCTTCAACACAACATTCAAGCAATAATCAAGCAATAATAATTATGATATAAGAACCTTTATTAAAATTGAAGTTGGCAAATGGCATAAAGTAAATATCCCTAAAATACGATAAGCAATGCACAACCTTGTGTGTGTGTGTGTGTGTGTGTGTATGTGTATCTGCGTGTGTCGACACAAAATGGCTGCCAAAGGGGGAACAAAAAGTTATGATTAGCGATCAGAAGGCGGTCAATCTTTTAGATTGCGCGGCCGGCTTCGCCTCAGCTGGGGATCGCGCAGTTGGCGATCGCGAGGTGGCTGGGTCTCAAGTCCCAATGAACTTCACTGCGTAGCCGTGGTCAGCCTTGTCGGCGGTACGTTCTTCTCCCTGGGCCTCATTAAGTGTCGTTCGCCGCTGTCTTGGCTGCCCTTTATCCTAAGACCATAACTGCGTGGTCTAGGCGGGGTTCCACACTACAGTGTGGCTGGTAGGGGACTTGCCCTTAAACGTAGCTTCTTGGGTCTAATAACTGGGTAATTACCACCACACAACGCGCAGGATCCAGGCTGAAGGATCCGAACTCAGACGATGACCGGAGGGAGTTTTGACCAGCTGGCGGGCTCCGGCAAGGAGGTGAATGTCAGCGCGGGCCGAACCCCCCCGGAGGGGAAGGAGGCAGAGCGCCCGATCAGAGCAGGAACCACGGTAGGAATCATAGAGCTTATAGGGAAGAGAATTAGGCAGACGTCACGTCTGCGTTGATATAGTACTATGCATGCGCATTCAGCTCATTCGACCAATGAGTCAGATGTCACTGGGAGGACCCATGACCTCTTCTTTTGGGAGACGGGGTCAAGGCGAGCCAGGTCACAGGTCTCAAGCTGCTGGCCCCTGGTAGTTAGACACGGGAGAGCGTCTTTCATCTCCGTGGAAAACGTGGCAACATAACAGTAGACTAATGATTCACTCAGCACAAGGTATGAAAGGGCAGTGAATGGAGGATCTTTGGGAACCAGCGTTGCGGAGGCCCTACACACCTCACAAGGCTGTATTCAAAGATTTCTCATCCAATGCTTGTTCTTTGAGAACTAGCTGAGGAACATTCTTGATGGAGTGCACCATGTGCTCTCACACTCTGCCGTGATGAGCTCCCAATCCTCCATTTGGATCCTATGGATCCTGTTCTGATCCAGATTCTTTAAGGCTGCCTTCAGCTCTCTGTTGGCTCCGACACATTTGGTGCAATTGTCCGATCTCATCTCGGTCACCTGACCTATTCAACAGATAAGTTGCCTTAGAGTCGCCTTAGAGTGTTGATGCAAGAATCTATATCAAGCCATTTCCAAATCAAGAGCGCGACTGGCTGGACAGGTCAATACCATGCCATACTGCTTCACCATACTCCTACCTCTCTTCACAGGTAGATCTGGAGTGATATGACCTTTGGGAAGATCAGACATTTTCTCTTCCCCTACTTTTGCATGTAGACGCCAAGTAAGACAATTTCAAATCACACTTCTTACAGCAGTGTTGACATGTATAATCCAGAGTCTGACGCTGGTGATCCTCCTCAATCATCCTGTTGTGGTCTGTGCCTTCACTAGCTGATCTGATTTAAATCAGATGTAATATTATATTCATAATGAAAGTGGTCTGTTGGAAAAGCTGAAGATGTTCATGTTGTGAATGATTTAAACTGAATATTGATTCCTGGTGTTGTGTTGGGAACAACACGGCAGCAGAACATGTTCAGGTATTAAAGATGTGTGCACACCTGTTTATGATTTGTAATGTCTGCTACTTCTGTCATTTTAGCCCTTCTGGTTATTGTGTACATGTAAGGCACTCTTTATTCTGTTGTATTTGTTAATAAATCGTCACGGTAATAAACAACTCAGTGGATCCAACTGAATGTTGTCGTGTGCCAGCAGATGTTTCTCCAGAGCTCAGCTCTCTGACGGTTCTCCTAGCAGCACACCTGAAAAGTCCGTCCAGCCCCTTGGATCCCAGTAGGTTTCTATGGTGTCCTGCCCACCTGACGTTGGCTCAGTGTTCAGTCCCCCCCGCTGGCTCTTCCTCACATCACTGGTGGCTTGGGGGACCATGAGCTCAGTCCTCTGGAGACATTCCCTCCAATACGTCACAACACACACACACACACACAACAGTGGAGTCTCCGTTCACCTCTTCATCAGTGTGTGGAGGAAGGATTTATTCACATGTTGTTCCATGAGAGTAGAATTGGAATATGTTTAATTATGATGAATAAAGTACCTATATAATCAAATGGTCATGGTGATAGCATTAATCACATATCTAGTGTGTGGGTGTGGGTGTGGGTGTGGTGGAGTAGCTAGAGAGCTCAGCTGAAAGGTTCTGGGTTTGATCCCCGATGTCCACAGTCTAACCTGTAGCATCCAATAGAGCAAGATGCCCCTTAACCCCGACCTGCTCCTTAATCACATGAAACTGTAGTCACTGGAAGCAGCTTTGGATGAACACATCTAATACGTGAATAAATAGTAAGATATGAGACTGTCAAAGCCATGTTTTCATTCTGTTATTGCATGTGGAACCACTAGGGGGCGGTGAATCCACCTCGGTGCAGTTGACCTTCTGGCCAACATGATTAGGTTGAAGCAGGTGTGTGAGTGGCGTCTGTGTTTGGCATGGCTGAAGAGTCACACGCACACACACACACACACAGCACAATAAGTGAACAGAAGAAGACTTAACACCCCAAAAACAATCAAATAAATTGGTGGGTATGTTTACACTTTTTTGTAAAGCATTACATTTTCTTACCCCCAATATGAGTATTTATTTTGATTCGATTAACATATTTGCCGCTTAATGTTTGTCTATTTATTCATTTTGTTTGTTCATGCACAAGTTGTCTATTTAAATGAAGAATTATTTTCCTAAATGATGATAAATTCACCAGCGATTTCACGAGTACTGATGTGACTGTCCCCAATCCTAATTTTGACAGCCTGCCCTGATGCTTCCCACCATCGACCTGCGTCTCCGTGTCGGAGGAGCCCTTAAAAGCCACATTTACGTAGTGTGTAGTCAGAGCCCTACACTGGCGCCCAAATGCGAGGCTTCTCCAGCACAGCGAAGGGACACAGAAGGGCTGCCCGGGAACACTCTAGAGTCACCCGCCGCGGAGATGGGCAGCCACCTCCCAACACCAACCCCTTTCCCCGACGGCAGCGACAGCCGCTGGTGGAATCCATCGCAGGACGGGGCGGCAGCGCAGGGATAGCTACAAGCAGCCAGCTGTGCCTAGCAGCCCCTGCCGCAGCACCTCCACGGGCCAAGGCAGCAGGCCTCCGGGCTCCAAGGGGGAGGGGGAGGGGGGGAGGTGTTGGGACAGAGAGAGAGAGAGAGAGAGAGAGAGAGCACCTGCTCTGCTCATTCATTTGTTCATTTCTTCCAAATGTGCCAATACACCAGTCATTTCAACATTGACCTGCGTAAAAGCCACATTTATGTGGCGTGCAGTAGGAACCCCGCTACTGACGATCTGAACAGTACCTATTGCTGAAAGCAACAAACAACAAAATATATGTTTTATATGAATCTGGTCATTAAACTAGACTAATATGTTACATTTGGAGCCCAACAGGAATTCACACAGATTCAAGCTCGTCTGCCATCAGTCTGTAGCCTGACAGGAAGTGACACATAAAGACTCAAAGGCTACTGTCCTTGCCGTAATAACAAAATAACAAAGCCACTTCCCTGGCTTTGTTCTAAATAGACGGAGCGGTCGCTCATGCATGTTTAAGGAAATATAAATGATCAATTATAATCAACGATATGCCGTTAGATTATCGTGTCAAGAGGGGTTTGGCTTTGTGTTTTGCCGCTCAACCTGCTGGAGCTAACCGCGCTCGCTCGCATATCACAGCGACATCTTGTGATGTCTCGCCTTGTTTTTGATCTGAAATGGTTCCCAGATTTACACGGCACCGATCCAACGCACATACCTCACCTCGTCCTCATGCCATGAGGACGAGCCTAAAGACACATTTCTATCTCCATCCCACTGAAAATGGGGAACTTGAAACCGTTTCAGGGCTTAACCCGACCTATGTATTACTGGCCATGTCCCTTTTTGTGACTTTTCGTCATGACTAGAGATGCAACACACACACACATGTTTCACCTGGGTCACAGAAACTACATTTCAGAGATTTGGACAGATTTGGGAGATCCGTTGCCCTCACCCACTCACCTGATGGGTCCCCTCCCCCTTTTCCCTGTTATTTTCCTTAGAATTTTGAGTCATTTATAGCCATGCCATTCATGCCATGTGTCTCAAAGGAGATTTTAATAATACTTTTTGAATCACTTCCTGGAAGGTTAGAGCTTTGAAATGTCTCATCTTACATGGCCTTGAGGTCGCCTTTCATATGATAATAGACCCTAGGTCTGTAGCATACGGTCCTAGATCTTTTAGTAGTTTTCATTTATTATTACATGTCTGTGTGTGTGTGTCTTGCCATGGCACCCCTCTGAATACCTTCCTGTAAAGGGTTTAACAGGATGAAGGAGGGAGAAACACACAAAACACAACACTTGACAAGGGACAAGGGTCATAACATCTTTGCCTTAATTATGAGGTGACACAGTCCCACACCCTTTACACGCAGAGGCATCATTGTCTGCTTCTTTAATGGAGGGCAGCTAGTGGGGTACATGTGTGAAGACTAACCTGCTACCCACGCCCCGGTATACACATAATTGGGCGTAAGAGTGACACCTGTGACAAAAAATTAACAACATATTTCCTGTCTCCTCCCTAGTTGTACTGACACATTCAGAACTGTTTTCCGATGCCATCATGCACGTGCTTATAAAACTGAGATGATTCTCTCACAATATAGAATGCAGAATAAACCCACCATGACACTCAACAGTTTGACCATAAACATAACATAACATGATAAGGAACACTGTAAACCACCGACAATATAAAAAGAAAGCCAAGAATGTCTGCACAAAATATAACAAATCATTTAAAAGTGAACTGATGCACATTTGTAGTATTTTCAAACCCCTATTAAAGTATTCTTGTTCTTATGGAAGCCTGCTCATTCT
>OMOU01000492.1:0-13418 GCA_900312585.1 Malacocephalus occidentalis
ATGTTAGAGATTAGTGCGTCCGCAGTACAAAATACATTGGCAAATTATCACACATGCTTATGAGAGCACCAATACTGTGGACCACACATTTTAGTCCATGTACAAAGTAAATATAATGGCCATTACCAAATCATGATGTAAAAAAGTTTTGGGTTGAAACACATTTTGCAACCCAGCTATGAACACCATTTTATGAGCTATGGCAAGGGCCATCTCCTCCAGCGGTGTGGCAAAACATTCCCAGAACCATTCCATATGACCATTTAAAAGGAAACTTAAAAAACAGAGACAAGGTCGTGACTGCGCCACACTTTGAGCCCAGCTCTTGTCCAAGTTCTCACCTGCTCACAGCTTGACCTCCTCCCCGCTCTCGCTGTGGTACTCCGCCACATAGAGGCTCTTGTCGATGATGCCGGGGATGGGCTTGATGTCGGTGCCCAGCTGCTCCTCGATTCCCTTCAGGTTGAAGCGGTCGTCGTAAGTGATCAGGTTGATGGCCAGACCCAGGTGCCCAAAACGACCTGACAGGGACAGAACGATATCAATCACCTCAAACTACGATCTGTTCTGTACAAAATGGGCCCAGAATTCACCTAGCCGCGCCGTACCTGATCTGCCGATGCGGTGAAGGTAGGTCTCGCCCAACTTGGGGAAGTCAAAGTTGATGACGACGTTCACAGCCTGGATGTCGATGCCTCTCGTGAAGAGGTCTGGACACCCGGGGAGAAAAGTGAGCGTTACACGAGGAACACCCTTCATCACCAGACATGGATGAGAGGGGGTGGACCGCAACCGGTCGGCTGACCTGCCACTCATACGTCTGGCTGGACACTCCCCGACGAGTGATGTCATGGGAGTGCTTTAGAAACAAGAGGCGGGCCAAACGCTAAATGCTCCGGCGTAACTCGAGGCGGTTGGCCGACAGAGAGTGGCTGGAGGTAATGGACCAGAGCCAACATTGGTTCATGCTAGCGACACCAAGCGGACGTGATGAATCACTCATGTTTCATATTAATCTGCGTACTACCAACATTAAGCGACTGGACAGGAGAGACCTCTGAATAGGTCCCCCATTAAGAGTCTCATTCCACACCGGGAGGTTGTAAACCGCTGCATTATTTAAATTACTAAACAAGTAATGAGAAGAGAATATATTATACCAGTTTATGACATACCAGTGTTTTACTGCCTTTTTATCTTTTATTCGCCCGTTAAGCACATTATAACACTTGATTAAAAAAGGTTCAACATCAATATTACTCGGCGGGTGCGTCAATATCTTTTCTTTAAATGCAGTTTATGGCTCTGACATCGTTGGAAAGTGCATGCATCGGCATGCCTGCACAACTACTGTAACAACATGCTTGTCACTAATCCATCAGCTAAAATAAATGTTTCCTCCCAAGAATTACACCAGTTCCAAGTTTCTTTGTGGCAAAACGTAGAGCCCTTCTCCCGATTGGCTAGCATCCTCTGTGGCACAATCTATAACCCTTCCGATTGGCCAGTAAACCCACCGTGGCACAAACTATAACCTTCCGATTGGCCAGCATCCACTGTGGCATGACAACCTATAAACCTTCCGATTGGCCAGTAAACGCGGTGGCACAATCTATACCCCTTCTGATTGTTCCAGTACCACTGGGCATGACCACCTATAACCCTTAACCCGATTTGCGCCACCACAGCAGGCTGCTCCTCCTCACCAGTGCAGACGAGGTTCCGGCAGAGTCCGTTCCTGAAGTCGTGGAACACGCGGTTCCTGTGTTCCTGGGTGGGCGGGGAGAGATAAGCGGTATATTTAGACTGCCCAGCCTGGGAGGGGGGCCCAGCATGGCGGGCCGGTTTAACAAGCAGCGGCGGTGGGCAGGCTGACCTGTCTCATCTTGGCGTGGATGTAGAAACACGAGTAGCCCAGCTGGGAGATCTTCTTTGCCAGGAGCTCCACTCGCTGAGAGGAGTTGCAAAAGATTATGGACTGGTTGATCTGGAGCTGTGGACGGGCAAGAGAGCCAAAGGTTTTCACAACTCGACACCGCTGAGGAAGAGCAATTGGATTTTCACAGCAACAGTAGCTGGCATTGCACCAGTTCCAACCAGTTGAGTGTCGTGAAATTGTGCAGCCAAAACACCAACTCTTCAATCACCACGCAAAACAAAAAAAAAATGAATTGCTTTAAATCAACTGAATTTTTGTTCTACAACTTGGCTACCGACGGCTGGCAGTTCAACAGAAGTACATGTGAAAATGTTTTGGACAGGACTATTTCACCAACAAGAATATACCATTTCAAAAAAAGCCAAGCAAAACCAACAGAACGTTTGAAATATCTTCCAGAAAACAGTTGACATGTTGCCAGTTACCCATTTGACTTGAAAACGGTCAAGACAAGGCCAACATCACTTGAAATGGATTCCTGTAGCGCTAACGATGGTCCGTACCCGCGAGAAGAGTGTGTTGAGGCAGTGGACCTTCTGCCGTTCAGTCACGTAGGCGTAGTACTGGGTGACTCCCTTCAGCGTCAGCTCCTCCATCAAGTTGATCTCATAAGGCTTCTGTAAGTGGGAGCTCTGACACACGCACGCGATATATTTTCATTGAGTCGCAGGGCTCTATAGCAATAGCCAATCACCACTATTTGAATACACACGTTGCAGCCAATTGTGATAATATTAAGGTGAACCTAAACGTCACTTGACCAATGCATGCATTTTCTGGCAGTTTCAGCCATTTGGAAGCCAAAACTAGAGCAAAATTGGGCCAGCGTTATTTGGCCTAATTTTGCGTTGTGTTGTTTCCGGCTTGATTATGGCGATATTCTACCAAAAACAACTAATTTAAAGGAGATTCTGTGGATCTCCCAGCAGCCAGTCTACACTGCGTTGGTAAATCCAATTGGTGAACGCTGGTTCACCAATTACCCAACGGACCGGCCCCCTCAAGCAACACGATTGATCAAAACAAAGAGTGGAAAAGTGAAACAGGACTTGAGGTCTTGTGACCAAGATATTAATCTTAATCTGATTTGCGACAAAAGGTCAATGATACAGCAAAGGGAAAGGGGGGTGGGGTGAAGACACCAACCATGAACTTCTGCACGCTGAGGGGGAAGGTGGCCGAGTAGAGCAGGATCTGCCGCTGCTTGGGCAGGAAACTGAGCATCTCCTCCATCATCACCATGAAGTCCTGTGACAGCAGCTTGTCAGCCTGCAGCCAGAGAGGAGGGGTGGAGCAACAAGACTTTCACTTGGCACAGGAACCATGAAATATCAGAGGAACACTATTGTACCTCCTATTATACCTCTGGGTGTGAGGTGATTAGCTATTCCAAGCCATTACAGAACCGGGGCCTATGACATCACACATGGGAGTGTCCACCTAGAGGTGTGATGATAGACCAACCTTCAGTAACAGGTAGGCTGATCTATCCAGCGTGTCTGGATGGACACCCTCACTTGTTATGTCATAAGGGGGCGATTCGGGAAGGACTCGCACCCGGTGGTATAATGACAGCCCTTTAAACATGCCAATAGACCCAGTCCATGCTACCAAGGGAAGTGCAAAGCCTTAAACGAACTGACCTCGTCCAGTACAATCATCTGCACTTGGTTGACCTTGGCCACTCCTTTCTTGATCAAGTCCAAGATTCTCCCGGGGGTGGCGATGATCACATGCACTACAAACATACATTACACACACACATCATGGTTATGATGCAAGTTGGAAAGACAGATTGCGCCGTCGGCGAGTGAAGGTCGTTCACTTGCTAACGGCCAAACTAACGCTTTGACCTATTGACGTCTTCACAGCTCCAGCCCATTTATGCAGCCACTTCATGTGCTGTACAAGTCAGAAAGTCCCGAGCATGACAACTACTGGGTGAGCAGCCATGATTGAGTACAGTTCAGCTTAGATTTCTTCTAAACAGCCTGCATGTCATTGGTTATTCACCACATGCACGCCACTAATGAGCAGGTAGGAGCTGTGCATCTTGCTCAGGGAGGCGAACACGCCAGCCAGCAGACTAAAACCAACATTTACAATTTAAGGGACGGCGCCCCGTTTCATTCCTAGAAGTGTTTATAGAGACATTTGCATGCATAATATTGCCCCAGAGCAGAACACAAGCCCCATAGTCATAATTGCGCTTAACAATCTGTTAATATTGTACTTTGGAAGGGAGGAAAAACCACCAATGCTTTTGCAGGCTTGTCTGACTTTAACAAACCAGAGCCGTTCTTCGTACATCGCTACAGATGAGCCATTACACTGCAAACACGACTAGTATCAACAGTCTCATTTTCCATTTGCACAGAAAATAGGCAATTCAGTTTTCCATAAACAGCTTTTTAAACTTTGTTTTTAATGGTCGTCTCTAATTGCGTTTTTCACCGCCGCTGAACACAACAGGCGGAGATGGATGGGCTCCAGGTTTGTTCTCATTCGATCACTTCACGCCCTCGTTGAAACACTTGTTTCATCAAAGTGTACAACATGGACACTGGCATGCTGCAGTGTACCTGTAACCAATTTTTAATAACAAATAACCCATTTTTAATAACAAAAGCCCATTTATTTCACAAAATCCCTCCGAGCCATGGGTGTCCTGGCTCGTGACTCCTCTAATAAAGCATCTCCTGCCTCCACAGTGAGGCAGTCACGCTGTACCTGTTTCATCCAGCCTCATGATGTCATCGCGAAGGTTGGTCCCACCCGTCGTCGCCATGACCTTCACACCGCCCATGTGTTTGCCAACCTGGATGCAGATCTGGCTGACCTGCAGAGCCAGCTCTCGGGTGGGCACGATGCCCACCGCTGGGGGAAAAAGAGCGGAACGTCAGCAAACCAACACACAGATAAGACTTCAAAATGGCTGATTAGTCGAGTATCAGATCTACAGATAAAGCACATTTACAGAGCGCTGCTATACACAGGAAGCGAAACACAAGGTGGCAAATCCCCACGCTTGCCAGCAATGCCTAACCTGACTCACCAGATGGCTCGTTTCACAGAACCATCTGGAAACTGGTTTACGAACAAACAGTTGCTTCTCGCCATCGCAAGACCTAAACATCACTGCCAGTAGGACGCAGAGCAGCATCGCAAACTGATGGCTTGAAGCCTGGTCAGACAACTCTGGGAAATTGAATGAACCTTCCATTGATATAGGACTTTCCAAATGCTATCTGAGCAGTCGTGACTAGGGATGTATCGAGACCCATGGCTGTATCACTTTGTCAAAAACTCCACAAATGTTTTGAGGTTCTCACTTGGTGTAAAAAATGCAAAATCAAAGTAAAATGCCCAAAACCTAAAGTAAAAAAACAACTAAAAATGTTTGAAGCATCACATGGTGTGTCAAGCCACGACATCACAAGCACTCCAAGTGTGATTTGATCCAATACGCCAAGCAGCCATCATGGCAACACAACGAGCCTGCGTCAGACCACAGCAAGATCAAGATCACATTCAAGTCAATTCTAGCTGGTGGCCATGGTTACAGGTACACGGCAACAAGCGCAGCTTCCCTCACCTTGTATGCAGTCTCTCTTCAGATCGATGCGTTCAAGTAAGGGGATGAGGTAGGCCCCACTCTTCCCTGTGCCGTTCTTGGCGCGGGCCAAGATGTCCCGCCCTGACAGTGCAATGGGAATGCTCTCCTCCTGTGATTGACAGTCAGATATTAATGGGGGGGGCACCAAGGCCTCCCAGATCAGCCGTTCCCATGACACCTAGCCTCGAGGTGAGGCAAGGCGCACAGCTGTATTTTGCAAGTCTAGCGACATGGGCATCTAGGGCACCGCTTTATGGAGAGGAAATTGAAGGAACGTAGGTCCAGAGAGCAAGAACATGACACGACTGACCAGCAAACCAGGGCCGCTAACATGACACCATGCAACAATGTACGAGATACATTTCCATGCCTGATTGTGTACCAGAGACTGCAGCACCCACCTGGATGGGAGAGGGCTTCTCCCAGCCCATTTCAAAGATGCCCATGAGAAGCTCCCTCTTCAGACAGTAGTCCTCAAACTCGTTGCCTTTAGTTGCAGTCACATCCTGTCATTCACAGTGAAACAGTGACATCATTCAGAAATCATGTCAATAATGTCAGTCCCATCTTTGCAGCTCAGCACTGACCCAACAAGTGGATGTATGGGTTGAGTGTAGGTCTGTCAGTGGTGTCAGTGGTAACAATAGTAGCAAGAGGGTGCAGAGTGAGAAATGAATGGATATCAAATAATGACATTGTCATAATATTTGCCAAGAATCATGGCAGCCCTGCATTAGTTCAAATAGGAACCAGTGTGCATATGGCTAATTTATTTGCTGAAACGTCTACAAGGACAGACCATTAATGGCTTTTAGTGTGCATTGTAATTGGTAATCTTCCACACACCTTAAGTGTCAGCATCCAGTACCCGCGTTTTACATTTGAAGAATGTATGAGCCAAGAAACGTAATACCTCATTATCTTTGACTAAACTTTGCCCCACCATGTAGGCGTGTGCCTCGTGCAAGCTAGCCTAATCCCATGTCAGTCATCAATATTTCAAACGACCACAACAAATAGACCTCAGGCTGTTGGCTCCAAGTACAAACCACTGGTTTTAATGAGGCATGCTCATGCCCATAGTAGATGTTTAGAGAAACCTAGCTAGAGGCTGTTATGGTTTTTAAACAACAAACAAAAACACGAGTCCAGTGCAGAATTTGAACTGGAGCCATATGTGAACGCTACTGCTTTTTAACCAGCGGTTTTCAAACTGTGGGTCGAAGCCCACAAGTAGGTGGTGGCAGGGGACCAAGGAGAGTGCCACACGTCTCATTCAAAGTTAATTAATGCACGTAGGTAAACGTAGAGAGTACCAAGTGACAGATTTATTAGTCACCGATCGATATTTGCCGATGTATGCGATAAACATGTGATTGGCAGATCAACTTTCCTTTTGCCGATTAGAGGAGCCGATCGAATACCAAAAGAACAGTGTGGCCAGTCTGATTGTCGCCAAGACTGTTAAAGTTAGTCTTTCATTTATTGCAATCGGTCACCACTCACACATCCCCATGTTTGTTGAAACTATTGAAACTATCCCTAATCTGACATCAAAGCCAATTCCATCGGCTTCCTGTGAAACCAACTGACTGCTCTAATTGAAGATGAGCAAGCAATTTGCAGAATAATGAGTTCTCTAAATGGCATAACACATCCATCGCACAGCCACACAACTGCTGCCAGAGTACTCGCATGTCAACATGCATGTCCTAGTGTCGAGCAAGAGAGACGTTGGAAACCTAGGCTTTATAACGATGCAGTCAGCGGTAGCCCAGTTTGAGTTGACTGCAGTCCAACATTGGCAAAGATGCTACAAAAAACTAACACGCTAACACAACCAATTTAATTCTGTTAATATGTTCTGGCACAGGCAGGCTTTAATAATCTATGCAAAACCACACTTGCTTGACATGCTGGTGATGTTCTATAATATTGGTAGCATTTTATAAATACAATGAATAATGAGTGAGACATATGCTACTAAAATTGAACAACATTTGTAGTTTTTAAAGTGAGCCTATGCTAAATGAGCCTACCCAACACGATATGGTCCATGCCATGTTGCAGAACGGAAAGTAATAGATGGCATAACCCAAGTCCACTGTCAGATCAAAGTTGTTGAGAATATTTTTAAACATTAATATTCCATGTTTTACTACAATTATTGAAAATTACACCGTTACAATCTTCCAAAATATAGAAATAGGTTTTATATATAGGGTCCGTCAGTTTTAAAGGAATGTGTGAACTGGACAATTCTAGCCTATATGCATGAGTTTAACAAAAATGAAATGGGCACTGCATCAGTGGTCGTTCACAAACAAATCTGATCGTATTGGCATAAAAAGACATGATCGGCGAACCCCTACCACGTGACAGGACAAGCAAGTTGGCAGATTATTGGTTTACCAACTTTTGTTTAAATTATACTTTCCACCATTTGATCTAGCATTCAATCCCCTGATCAAGTTGGCAATAGTCTGAATTTAAAACTATACATGTAATGACCCAAACCATGTTGCATGGCATTGGGTTTTGTTGACTATAGTATACGAGTTTAATTACAGGCTACGAGGCGACCTGACCACCCACACCATTGTAATCCATTGTTTTGCCCGGAAGAGAACGTGTCAACACCTACCGAAGTTTTCATCCTCATGTCTTTTGGAGGAAGCTTCAAATTTTTCTTCCAGTCATCTCCGGGTCTGTGAAGCATAAAAATCTAAGTATACAAGCATCAACAAAACAAGTTCCACCAAAATAGTTTCATTTCAGCAAGAGGAACCACCAGTTGGAGAATTAATCTTGAGTCAATGTACATGCTGTGGCATTACAGCAGGGGCCTGTGATTCCGTACATTCAATAATTTGTGCGAACACAAATAGTTTTAACCCAAATCAACACACATCTGCCGGTAATATCAATGCACCAGTGAAGTAGCAGCCATTAGTACTCAACCCAAAAGCTGGAGATGCATACAAGTGCCATCTAACCGTGACAGAACTTCAGAAGATGCTGACCGCCCAATAAAAACTCACTTGATGACCGTGTTTGCTGTGGGAGTGGGCTGGGAGCTACCATTGTTGATTGTGCTGCTGGAGGTCTTTGTCTGGCTTGGTTGCTGCAGGCCTCCTCCTCCACCCCCCCCACCAGGTCCCCCTGAGGGCTTCACCGAGCCCCGTGTCTGCTGGCCATTCTGACTGGACAGGCCCAAGATGATGGGGTTCTCCGTTCTGGCGGTGCTCATGGCGACGACTCTCTTCCGATCTGATCCAAGTGTCTTGAGCTGGGGAGTCGGTCCACCGCCCGCTGGGCCTCACAACTCTGGAGGATCGCCTCACTCAAAGTCCGCTTCCGCGTCGTCGATTAGCTGATCAATCAGCCAATTAGCAAAGTCTGTGTTGAGCATCCCACGTTGGGGACAAATACGCCCTGGCGCACGTTAAATAGAAAGGGGGGGAGGGGCTGGGGACTAATTGTTTTTAAGCATGGCTTTAAATCTTCCAACAGGTAGCAGCCAACTGCTTAGCTAGCCGTCTGGATTAGCATCACCTCTTCCGTCTCTCAGGTGCTTCCAGAAACCTAGAAAATGGAGAGGAAAAACCTTGAGATGACAATGTATTAACACCAGTTATCATTTATGAACACCAATCAATAGGGTCTCGTCTAGTTCGGATCCCCACAGAGCGCATCAACACGTCCCGCCGAGCTAAGGTGAAAGGTGCTAGCTAGACGCGGGCCCCGACTTAACGTTACGGTGCGTTCCAATTGTATTCGGAATATCAAACTTTAAGTCGAAAGAGTCAGAATCAGGGACGCCCGCTAATCAAGTCGGCATTCCAACTCCGAAAGTCGCCTGAAGAAATGCACAACCGCCGGACTTCAGTCACGTCGGACGTGACGTAGTTTCCAGCCGCGACCTACGAACATAAGAGCTGGGAATGACGTAAAAAAAACCCGAGTTGAACCGAGTAAAATTCCGCCCGGGGAGTCGCTAAATTCCGACCTCCGATGTACAACCGCAACGTCCCATTAGCACAATGCAGATAACCCGACAAACAATATGAACGGGATGGGGGGTTTCTCCGTCGGAGTGTTGCGTTTGTCGTCTTAATAACCCCCCTCCCGCACCCGGCTACCCAGCACACAAGCTAGCAGGGGGGCAAGCCAACGGCCAAGTCGACCCCAAGTGAGCGGCTAGCAGCCCGAAGGTAGCGATGCGGCGCTAGTGTGAAGCATCCTCAGGTCGCCGTCCAGTGGACCGTCTAGTGGCGTCGCACGATGGGCGACGCGACGCCGAAACTAAACAAGGGACGACCACCCCTCTTCCTCCTCCTCCAAACCGTTAGTGTTAGCTTAACCTAGCCACCGTCCATTTGGCTAGTTAACTAGCTAGCCCCGGACTAGAGCCGCTTAGCGTCAACGGACGGCCAAGCAAGCGCTTAACATGAAACAAAACGTGGGACAATTGAAACAAATAGCACTATGGTTCGCCATCAGAGGGACACGCGGCGGGCGTCATTACCTTCGAACGAACGAGAACGCCGTTGCACTCTTTTTCCGAGTAAATGTTTGTTTGTGCGGTAAATGCAGTAGCGGGGAGGGGGGCGGGCGGTCCGTCGGAGTCGAGCCACCCGAGTGGAGCCGAAGGGCGCCGGACTTCTCCGGGCTCTTATTTAACCCCGCCCACACCCGCCACGTAGCGCCGCCCACCAGCTGAGTTCACTTCGCAATCAAGCTGAACCACGTGACGTGACTTGACGTGACGTCTTCAATATGTGGCTCCCGTCGGTTTAAAGTGGCTTGACATCTTATCCAATTAAGATAAGTATAGAGGGGTGACCCAATTAACATCCATTCCAAATGGTGTATCCCCTCGTATTATATTGCGATCAATTTCATATCCGAAACATATGGGGCGTGTTTGTTGCCAACTTTATTTCTTTAGATAAGTTTAATACTTAAGTGCACTTATTTATATATCAGAATCAAAGGAAACATTTGGCCTTTTCGTACAATTTTTCAATGACGTGGCCATTGTTCGGGCCGCATGTTTCTCTCAGTTCAGAGACATTGCTCAAACACATCCAAGAAGTTGTGCTTCTCTCCCCCTCACCGATATCATGGCATCAATATTTAGCTCTTGACAAATATCTTCCTTCCCCGGTCCCACAACATGCTACCCTACATCTGGCAATCATGAGCTGTTGCTGCTGCTGCGGCTTCTACGTTATGGCGGTCAAGAGGAGAGACAAGGAGAAACTCTGGCACCACCCGCCTGCTCCCATCTTTGCTGGTTGGCTTCTAAGCAAGCCGCCATGGCAGACACACATGGCGGCATTCCAAGGCCAGAGGTCATGAATCAAAGCTGGTGCCAGGCCCCACTAGAACAAGCCAGAGAGGTGACAAAGGGCAGGGGTGGTGGGGGGTTATCGATCGACCGACCGACCAGCTGACAGAGGTGACGCAGCGGTCCAGGCCTACGGTTCACCCTGGGTCAAGGTCAAAGCAGCCACTCATCGCTTCCTGATTCAGCTTCAGTTTCATGTTGACAACAACCGCCATTAGGACCCCCATCATTGCACATGATATTGCAAGTAAACAAAACAAGTCTAAAAGATAGTACTGAGAATCCGAGAAACGGCATTTGTAATTGCACTTAGATGTCGTTTAATAATGTACGTTTTATGTTTTTTACCAGAATGTCCTTGTGTACAGATACCTTCAAGTTAACAAATAAAGTTTTAATTGTATATTTCAACCACGTCTCCTCCCAATGCAACACATCAGACAACAAACGGAGACGTAACGATGGGATCAGCGGAACAGGATTATTATTCTGTAGACCTCTATTAAAACAGTTATACACAACGATGGCAAACGATCACAAATTGCATTTTTTTTTATGTACAGCAACTATATATTATATTATTTTTTTTCCTTTGCACAACAGTTTATAGTTGGAGAAAAGAATCAATAGGAAAACAAATAGAATGGTGGGGCACTTCCTCCCCCCCAGTGCTCCCCCACAACAAGTACACACATTAGTGCAATATACACATATTACAGTATTTTAGAAAACAGGTTCGTATGTCTTAACCATGTGATGGTGCTTTTCAATATTCGTTTTTTTTCCTCAGTTGGAACTCCAAAAGTCGAAGATAATCACTGATCCATTTTTTTGGGGTGTTTTTTTTTTTTTACAATTCTTTTTTGTTTTTTAAATAATTGCAGAAATAACATGAATGAATGAAAACATTTGTTTGACATAATGCAGGAGCAACATGTTGGAAATAAGCAGGTTTGTTTGTTTGTTTGTTTGTTTGTTTATCTTGTCGTTGTGTCGACCATCAGCACGCCGGACTAGAATGGCATGTTGGGTATCCCCCCGGGCCCCAGCGGGCCGTCCAGAGACATGCTCCGCTGGGGGGGCCCCCCCATCATGGGCCCCTGGTTAGACACGAGGGGCCCCTGGGTGCCCCTGGCCTGCATCAGCATGAGGTTCTGCTGAGCCATGAGATTGTGCGGGTGTTGCTGCGGTGACATCATGCCTGGGTGAGGCTGGGACGCCTGATGGAGGCTGGCCATCATAGCCTGCTGCTGCTGCTGCTGCTGCTGCTGCTGCTGCTGCTGGTGATGGTGGTGGTGGTGGTGCTGCTGCTGCTGCTGCTGCTGGAGATGCTGCTGGGGCATCATACCTGTCCTCCCCATCATGTGTCCTGGCGGGCACATGGGCCCCAAGGCGCCCATGGGACCCATCATGCCGCCGCCACCAGGCCCCATGCCCCTGGAGGCACCCGGGGGCATGCCCATACCCTGGCGCATGGCGCCCGGGGCGGCGTGCGTGGGCAGCTGGTGCTCGGCCATCATGTTCTGCAGGTGGGCCAGGTGGGGGTTGGAGGACATTGGCCCGCCCTGCTGGGGGCCGGAGGAGCCGGACAGCTGCTTGAGGAGCTGGGGCGGTGGGCCCGGGGCCTGGTGGGGGTTCTGCAGGGCTCTCTTGGCAGGGAAGTACTGCAGGGTGCTGCTGGGCTTGTCCGCGGGAATGATGCGCGAGAGGTCGAACTCGGGGATGCCCGTGTGCGAGGTGCGGATCACCTCGCTCAGGTCGGGGCCATCTCCCATGGAGGAGAAGTCCGAGGGGTGCGGGTGGCGGTGGTGCGGGTGCCCCTTGCTGAGCAGCATCTGCTGCTGCGAGGGCATGCCGTCGTCGCCAGGCTGCTGGTAGTGATGCGCCAGACCGCCCAGGGGAGAGTGCATGGGTCCGTGCTGCTGCTGCTGCTGCTGCTGCTGCATTCGGCTGAATCCGCCCATCTGGGTGTGCTGCGGGACCGGGGACATGTTGCAGGGGCCCACCATGCCGTCACCCGGGCCGGGGCCCATCATGGCGGCGGGGTTCATCCCGGCCATGGCCATGGGGTTGGGGGAGGACATCAGGGAGCGTGGGCCGTCGTGGGACATCTGCGGCTGGCCGTGGAGCATCATGCCCATGGGGCTCTGAGGCTCCCCATTGGGCCCGATGGAGCCCTGGGACACTAGCATCTGTGGCCCCTGTGGATTCCCCATGTTCCCTGATGGAAAATTACACACTTTAATATCAGCATTATCATCCATTTTACCAGTTTAAGCAAAAAATAACAAACCAAACAAACATACAGTGACCTATTGTTTAACAGATCTTTGCATAGAACAAAGCAATTAACGGTATATATATATATATTATTATTTTGCTATGAAGCTATGCTGACCTCCGATGCTGACTCCGGACAGGGAGGGGTGGTCAGGCATCATCTCGTCATCGGACGTGGCGATGGTCTTGATGGCGTCGTGGTAAAGTGGGGTGGTGCTGGGCAAGGCGTA
>OMOU01000494.1:0-13016 GCA_900312585.1 Malacocephalus occidentalis
GACGAGGCTGTGGAAGAGCACACTGACAGCAGCAGCAGAGGGCTTCATCTCAGCCGCCAGTCAGCCGGTGGCTCCGCCTCTCTCTACACCGGGCTGTGCGGATGCACTCCGGCTCGTCCGCTCAACAGGACACCCTTCCAGCATCGTGATTGATCGTACAAAAACAAGCTTGCGCCGAAATGACCAGATGAATGAATGAAATGACAACGAGATGGAGGAATGAATGAGTGCATTCTGTGTTACCTGTGGTATGTTTTTGATTCCCCGGACAATCGTGTGCAAACTAAATGAAACGCACCACCAATCGTATCCTCGTGTGAATTGATTGATTGATTGGATTTTAGCGGCCACTACAGTCTGTAAACTCAGTAGATCAACCTACCAACCACAGATGAAAGAACTCTGATATGGCAACTAGTCATTATATGGGGAAAAACACATTGACACAGGATTGTGATGGTTTGACACAAACTAGATTCCGGGGACCCCGGTGGGTAGCACAGAAGCCTCTTTAATACACTGTTCACAGACAGCAGCAGACTGGGACTCTTATTTTGCTCTAAATGACCTCAGCACTTGTAAAAGGTCAATGGGTCAGGGGCATTAGGGGCATGATGGATCAAATGAAGGCATGATCAGACCATACATACAGGCCGGCCTCTGGTGTGAGACATTCAAGGAATGTAGAACACATTTCCGTTCATTACAACACAATATGACGTTGGTCTTCTCAAACTGAACAAGGACTTGTCTCTGCCTCCAAGGAGAAGACTTATTGATTAGCAACAAGTGAATGGCTTCAACTACTTTCAGAGTAGGCATTAGCGATGCCTACTTTTCCACAAAGCACAAAGTCATCCACTGTGGAACCGTGGATGGGGCATGAGGGCAAAACACAAGACTGCTGAAGCCTCTGTGGTCAGTCAACGGAAATAACTAAAAAAATACATTCAATATATTTGGAGACATAATCCTAACAATGGTAGGAAACTAGGAATGGTTCCTTCTGGAACTTAATTGAATACCGGTAGATTTTGACAGAATTTCTTATTAAATAAATCAAACGATCCCCTTTATACCCAGGGCATGCTGGGATGCCATTCTTGGACAACATCCATCATCATGATCAACACCTCGCAGCTCCCCTTGGGTAACAACAGTAAATAACATGCCCGCGATAATATTGTGCGAGGAGTGTTGCCAGATGTGCACTGGCATCGATGAAATGGCTCTTTAAATCACTCCATACATTCACAAAGAAACAAACCAAACTGAATAAAGGTGACCTGCTCCCCCCACTTCATGCTGCGAGCTGGGGAACTCTCAAAAGAATGAATGGGTCCCAGGGGAGGCCCACATAGATCACGTCCACACAGAGTGTCCAATCCGACGCTCATACTTTAGCCAGGTAGCTTCGCATGGAGTAGCAATGTCTCATGTGGCATTCGTGTCATGCTAAACAAAATGCTAAAATACACCGTTTAATATCTTGGCAAAAAGAAAGGACAAACTAGACACAGGAGGTGTTCGATGTGACGGGAGGATTAGGGCAGAGGAATATGTTATTCAAATAAATTGGTCATTGGGAATAGGGAAAATAAGAAAATTTCTGATAACTAGGCCTATAGTACGTGTATCGTTTCCCTCCATAGCAAGTTTTTACTTTGAAGGGAAGTTTAAGCTTTTAATGCACCATCAGTCCTTAAATCCACCCTGGATCCACCCAGGCACTGCCATGTCAGGAAAACTGAAAAATAGCCAACCACCAAATGTTGCTTCATGGCAAACCCCCTGGGAGAGACATGTTCTTTTTATACAAATATTCATGTCTTTAACTTTCAAATAATGGACCATCTAGGGCAATGGCACAATGCTACAGTGATGCAGCAATCCAAGACGGAACTGCTTTTAGAAAGTAGCCACATGGTAGAAGTAATTGATGCTGCAGGCAGGTTAACGCAAACATAACTCGATACGAAAAGGGTGAGGAAATAAAACTAATGATCCAAAGACTGGCGTCAACTTCAAGTTTCACTGCCCTATAAATGCAGTCCATTTAGTACCTGAGCTGCGTTCATGCAAATCCTTTTTTTTTTCTCTTCCATCTTCCTACAAACAGTTCCCAGAAGGCTATATACTTTCAATGCAGTTTGTATGTGTAATGCTTGTTCCTTTATTCATTTAATGTATTAGTAGCAATATAGTTGCCTGGTTAGCTCGCCCGGTAGAGCATGAGACTCATAATCTGAGGATCGTGTGTTCGAGCCCCACATCGGCTGTGGTTCCCCTTTTGAGACGCCACAAGTCAAATCTGTTGTAAACCTAGTGAGAGGCAAGAAACACCCACAAATAGTACCTATCTATTCTCATCTTTATGTACCGCCAGCGATATTTCTGTCCGTTCGACAAATGTACTTGGATAAAGGCGTCTGCCAAATGCCGTACATGTAAATGCTGTGTGTAAAGGTTAAAAGGTTTCCCTCCTCAACGACACATCCACCTCCTTCAAAAAAGTTGCAAAGTGCAAGACATCCTCGAAAACCATGCGTGATAAGTGTGAGCATCGCACTCAAGAGGATTTTCTTTTCAATTCCCGTTTTAGCTCTGATCACCTGACTTAACACCAGTGTGGAGCAGTTGATTGACACATGGGCTGCATGCTGCTAATGTGGCGGCGAGCTTACACTCTCCCCCGAGGAGTCCCGTCTCAGAGCCCTGTCTGGCGTAATCTAACCCCAAGATCGTCTAATAGCCCCGGGCTTAAGATGCGTGTTTGGCCAGCATAATTGGTAAATGGACCAGCGTTGATACAAGGCAAATGAGAAACAGCTTGAACCGATACACTTCTGTCATACGAGGGCTTTCACCGATGTTTATGGTGGCTGAATGTTGCCGTTTCATAGAAGGCCAATCGTTTTTTTGCTTCACAAAGTTGCCCAAAAACCAAAAAGTGGTCGAGTGGTGGCCTTCCAAATAGGCGTTTTTATCTAGATGAAGAAATATGTAGAGGAAATGTAGGTTCACAAAATAAGGAAAGTGGCTTTTCAATCAAATTACCTGTCTAGATTGGCCATCTGCGCTACCATTACACCTTCTTAAGCTTTGCGAAAAGCAAGTGTGTTTGGATCCGAAACCACGGCCGTGGATGATAACATGACACTTCTGGAGACGTAGCATTAAAAAGGTCTGGCTGTGGATGGAGAGCGGCCTGCCCCTGCTTCGCTGATTGACATGCGTGCATGCTGTTCACTGATCAATGACAACCCAAATGAGCTGAGAGCTCAATTTTTCATGCATTATTTCATGCTTGGCTTGTACCTGTCTCTGCATCTCCTCCACCTGTCTGTGAGGAATGCTCTTCAGAATGGTGTACATCTCAGACAACTTCTCTTCTGGAATAACCACGGATGCCCTGTTTGAATAATAATACAACTTTTTGAAATATATAGCAAATGTGATATATAGCACAGTGAATGAAATAAGACAACCCGCCTTATGGCCTTGGGGTTTGGGATGGAGGATTACCTCTTCCAGTCCAGGACCTCTGAGAAGGGCAGGATGTAAGAGTCGGCCAGGACGACAGGAACACAGCCGGCCTGCAGCACGTCACTGAGGGTGGCTTGGCCGAGCCGAGCCCCGCGCAGAACCACACAGAATGACGACTCCTTCACAGAGAGTAGGAGGAGGGACAGGTCATTCAAGAGACACAGAACCACAGAGGGGAGGAGGGCAAGTCATTCATTCAGTTAACAAGTCATTCAAGAGGTAGATTTGGGCCACTTCCGCGTGCAGTTCTGGAGGAACTGAACATTAACCCGGTTTGGACCTAGACCTTTGAATCCGCCCACTCCACAGAGTTCACTGATTCTGGCATCATGACATTAAAACAGCGTTTTAATGTCATGATTGTCCAATGAGCGCTGTGAGGGGGGGGCGGGGGGCAAGTAGCCGCCACCGACACCAAGAATGGACATCGGTTCGTACGGTAGAATTACCCCGACATCTCAGAAACTTTCACTTAATCGGCTCTCTTTCATGTTTGGGCTGCTGAAGAATACTCTTCAACTTAATAGGACCCCCTTGATGAACAAATGTATTTCACATAGACGGCATGTCTTCTGAATACAGTCCGACAGTTTGTTTTCACTTCGCTCGACTCTTGGCAAAACCAGTATGTTGCCGTGTTGGCCTCCCTCCTCCCCCACGGAAATGGGATAGGGTGGAGGAGGCAATGTCAGACTGAGGATGGAAATGGAGCGTAACCAGTGTGACAATTCCGTCGGATACCAGGCTTGGGTTTCACATGATGTCACGCACATTCTAGTAAGCAGAATAGCAACCGGTCGATTGGTTATTCCAGGATTTCTGGTCAAGATGTTCCAAGACGGTGGCACCTCGACTTCAAATGACAGACCGAAGCCCTCCTACAGACACAGATCTGAATCGGCGCCCCCTACCTGCAGGACCTGCGGGTAGTCGTACACCTGGCCCTTGTAGCAGCGCTTGAGCACGGAGGCGGCTCCCTGGGAGAGGTTGCTGCACTTGTCCAGCAGGAGGAGAGCCTCTCCGTTCTCCTCCTTTAGTCGCTCCAGCTCGCCGCGGTACTCCCGGTGGATGGCCGTCTGCGAGGACAGGATGAAGTATCGCCGCGGCCTGGCCGGGGGCACAACAAGGACAACAGCAGATGCACTCTGGGGTCAGGGTTCAGGAAATGTGACTGCAATAGCCGATTAGCCCGTATACGATTGTCAAATAACCGACTATAAAGTGTGTGTTGATAAGCCCCAGACTTATCAGCCGGACTGGGGCCAGGTGAGGCTGCTTAAACCAGCCACCAACAACACACAATCTACACCGACTAATCCACCGTGAGGTAAGCGAAACACAATAACAAAAACATGTCAACGATGGCCAGCTCACAAACCAATTTGTCTGCAATGTCCAGGCAGTTATAGTTGCTTTTCCGAACATTAGTCACAAGTTCAATCAGGCAGCCTATCCTTGTGAGGGGGGACCGCAGTGCATTGGTCAAATATAAACCATATTCTCTCTCTCTCTCTCTCTCTCTCTCTCTCTCTCTCTCTCTCTCTCAGCTCACCCCGGCTGTCGTTCGGGCAGCTCCACATCTGCAGACAGTGGGCTGTACAGAGGGATGCTGACATCATAGCCCTGTCTGTAGGTCCATGTGGAGAATCCCCCACCGGCGAGCAGTGCTCTGTAACACAAACAAACACGGATTGCATGCATTTCAACAATCCACACACATGTTAACATACTACTCACATATAGGTTATGTGCGTATATACAGATCCTTTCCAAAGAAATGTGATTATCATGGACAATTTTCCATAATTCCTTTCAAAAAGTGAAACTTTCACATATTATAGATTCATTACACACAAAGTAAAGCATTTCAAGTATTTATTTGTTTAACTTTGCTTTCAGCTCATAAAAACCCCCAAATAATAAAACATCACATAAAACCAATCAAAAAACAGAACAGAAATGTCGATCTTCTGAAAAGTTATGTTCATGCCTGCACTCAATACTCGGTCGGGAATCCTTTTGCTTTAATTACTGCCTCGATGCCTCGACTTTTCCACGATATTCTAATCTTTTGGTAAGGATCTGTATATGGATGTATAACGTGTGATTGAAAAAACATTCACCAAAAAGCAAAGGAAAATATCACACACTTCTGCAATAAGGACAATGGAAAAAACGATCGGAACGGCACATCTTGTCCCCTCGTCTTATTCTCAATATCATACGATAACAATATATCTTAAGTAATTAATTTTCCCACCCCTACCTACTGACTATGTGAGCCGAAACACAGTATAGGTGGACAAGCACATTTTGGAACACATCCCACTCGGACCCGGTGCACAGACAGTCAGACACACACTCCATGTCACACACCTGGTTCCGATAAGTCTCAGTAGAAAACACAGCACAGCAGCTCGGGCCAAGGAAATTCCCTATAGCTCCCATCTAAGTGCTTATCATGTGGGGTGTTTGTCAAAGCCAACTTTCCAATCCCGGTGACCAGCCAATAACAATACATCCTGGTGCACTATCTCGCACACAGCGATTCAATGATACAAGAACATCCATTATTCATTTGTTAAACGTTACATATGGAGCTGGGCGGTGGAAATTGATAGTGATCCATAGATAGTGATGCACACACTCTACAGTGGCAATACGCTGCATACATTTGTGATGCTAGAATGTACTGTACTATTCAAGTGATGATCTTCAGAGAAATACAATTTAAAAATAAGCTACAAACAAGATGTAATATTTTGTTTTGTCCACAGTTCACTCATTGAGTAAATTATGTCTTTTTGCCTTCTGTCATGACTACATTATTATCGATTACATTTTTAACATGAAATGAATCCATTCATTGTTCAGATCCTTAGCATCACTTTTGTTATAGGAAGCGAAACCAAAAAACAATGCATTGTGGGTTGAATATACACGTTTGCCATGAAGTGGAATGCATAAAGGTATTCAGCAAGTTCTAGACAGCTTTTCCTAGATTAAGACACTGTCAGACGAGGTGCAATCAGGTGGTACATACTCAACAATGTGCTGTCTCGTCAAACAGTACTTTTTGCTTTCTTCCATTACTTTTTCATTTGTAGCAAAATGAAAAACCCAAAACCACTGAAAAAGTTGTATTTGCTCCGTTGTTATTTTCAGCAACAAGAAGGCGTTTACATTGTTTGGTTTGCTTAACAAAGTCTTGTGGAATGCAAACCAAATAAGAAATGCAACAAAGTAGCAACTTCACCACTGAACTGGACGAAATCTGATGAATTCAGGTGTGAAAACAACATTTGATAAGATAAGATAAGATATGCAATTTCAATCACAGTCACAGATTTGAAATAACAGATAACCATAAAATACTAGAGAATAATTGAAAGATTCAAGATGTATCATCTTTAAATATGTTTTCAATGATTCAAGATGTATCACAAAGAATGAACACAAACTCAAAAGGATGCCATTGTATCTTTTCTTTTTAAACATCTGGAAAGCGAGTTAAAAAAATACAGCTTGATGAGGTGCTTCCATCTAGTGTCATAAATAAAAACTGCAGTGCTTCTCTAATAACCCCAGCAGTTGGAGGGGTTTCAGGAGCTACGGTACCTGTCTCTGGGCACGTCCAAGGCTGTGTTGTAGTCCGGAGGCCCTCCAGGTAACATGTTGAAGAGCAGGTGATTCATTCCTCTGTCCCACCTAACAAAACACATATTAACAAACTTACCAACACACAAAAACTAGTTCTAACCACAGTTGTACCATTGGCAACTGTAATTAGCTCATGTTTGAGGCCTGATACTGGGGGTAAAGCTGGAGGGTAAAACATGGGGGTAAAACATGCCATTGTGGCATTCATCAGAAGGCTTCATCAGAAGGATTCATTGGTTTACCTGGGCAGCATGGCCAAGGCCTGTGCAGTCTCTCTGATGCGCAAGGAGTTTTGGTTCAGCACGTCGATAGAGGGCACAAAGAGGCAGGCTCTTGTCACGTCGTCCGTGTAAAAGTCACTGTCGGAGATGGCACTGAGCAGGTCGTTGTACTCCCTGGACAGACCCGTGCTACTGATGGGTACGCCCACCTCGTCCACAAACCTCTGCAGCGGGTAGATGTACACCTGCCAGACAAAGCATGGGCACATGGGTTTAGGATGGCATCAACAGAAGAGATGCTACTAGGCATTATGTATTCATCACAGTGTCATTGCAGGGCCAAAAACAGGCAAGGGTTGAAAATAAGTGGTATGCGGGTGGCCCAGGGCCTTAAAAGTCACACCGGGACAGTAAAACTTTCAAGTGATAAAAATGTGATATAATATACACACCCAAAAATCATTGTGAATAACATTTGCGCACACACAAAAAAAGGAAAAAGCATTGGCACAAGCATGTGTCAATGAAAGCTTGAGTCCGTCATTGACGTGTGCTTGTGCACAATGAGGTGTTTGTATTTATTTCAATGTATATTACCAGTAAACATGTCAAGTAACAAATGTATTTGGTTTTGTATACTAACACTTTGAGGGAAAGCCAGTAGAAATCACAGTCTGCTTCACACCCACTGGCCCGATGGGGCCAAATGTTAAGGTTGAACCCTGAGGTGAAGTATTATGGGTCTTTAGGCACGCCAATGCCCTTAATTCACGGAATGCGATACACCTGTGTACACCCTTATGATTACGTCTCAGAGATAACGGAATATAAGCTCCGTAACACACACTTGTATAGGAGGAATAATCACCTTGATCCGGTTCTTCGGGTTGTAGCCACACCTGTAAACATCAAAACACGTATGCATCCGACAACTGAGATCGCCCCGTTCAGGTATGGGACTAGACACGGGCAGGCGGACCAGAGGGGCATCGTGGACACTGCGTTTGTCCAAGGTCCAGTCGGCCGTGGACTCGATGGAGTGGGGCCAGAACTGGAACATCCCCGTGGCGATGAGTCCCAGCAGAACCACGGAGAACAGGGTGATGTAGTAGATGCGATGCTTGGTCTTCATCCGCGGGATGAGAGCCGGACCGCGCGAACTGTACTTTCCAGACGCACACATTTCCTAACGCAGAAGAAACCAACCCAGCAAACTATAAATAACAAACAAACAAACAAACAAACAATAACGTGTGCGTAATGCCACTGTATTATAACATTGTATTATTGTTGTTGGCCACCTTGAAAACAAGATGATGCATCTCTAAGGGTATTCCTAATAAATAATGTCTTTATACTGAATCGGCCATGACTATATGCATGTCACACACACTATATATATGGCAGAAGGGCGAGGTCGTGTTCAAACAATCTCATAATAATGAGATGAATATCAGACGAGTCACACATGAATAATTCAACAGTACATGAGTACAGCTGATTTGATACGAAACTCATCTAACAAGACGACTCAAACGTTATTACGTTAACAGTTAGTCGGATGTAAGCTAAAAGCAAACGGCCAACGACACGTACGAGTCCTAACACTGCACATTAGCTTGTTTTATTTAAAAATAAAAAACAGCTATATTTCTATTGTGATCGACTGCCTTCCTAGCTCGCTTGTAATAACTGTGGGTTATTTTAGGGACTAATAACGTTTAAATGAAGAGGACGATCAAAATAAGTTTTCACTTACCTTTCACGTTTGACAGAATAAGTGTGTAAATGTCGCTGTCAATGCACAGCGACCTTACGATGAGACAAGAAACATTGCAAGATGTATGTATATAGCTACGGTGTTAGTTGTTTTGCGGAAGTACCGCTCTTTTTCGGGGGTCTAATATTGTGCAGGTCGAGACACGGATACCACGGGCACCCCTAGCGGAGAGAAGGGGAGCTGGTCTACTAACACACAAACAAACAAAGGCTGTACTTCTTCTAAAGTGACTCATTTTTCAATAAATAAACACAAATATGACAACAGTAGAGACACATGGTTCTTGGTAGTTGGGTTTGCTTTATTCCGTTACAGGCAGGGCAGTGAAGGGAAGGATTAGATACATTCGTATTCTGGGGTAGGGAGGGAAGCAAACCAAGTAAACATGGACAAGACAGTTGAAATCTTCTTTTTAAATACAGACCAATTTCCTAATCTATCAAAGCAAATTCTGCCAATAGTTTGAATCTGTTAGAGTTCTGTCTAAATATATTCTCTTTTTTTTCTATAAACTTTATATATGTCATTATTGATAAAGATTATAATATATCTCATCATCATAATACAGTGTTTTCCTACATTATTATATTTGGAATTTCTTCTTTTTTTTTTTTAAGTAGACATCTGCATAAATAATTACACAAAAATAGACAGTGCTGTGCATGTCTTTGTGAAGATGTACTGCAGTAGTGTTTTCCTTCAATAACACTTGCTTGTGACTCCAGCAAGCAAAGCTAGTGTACAAAAGTGACATCTTGTGATTACCGGAGCTGACACAATGAATACATTTGGTGTCCGTAAACTGGCAAGAGCATGGCTGCTTCGTCTTCCCACACACAATCCAGTTCCTAACAGAGCAACTACCTGATACTGCTTTGGTGGTGGTGTGTGTAACTGAATATAACACAGCTCACTGTGAGGTGCCTTGAAAATCACAGAGCATTGTCACCACCTTGAAAATAACAAAGAATACAATGGCCATGCATTGACACATCTCATAATTTTCAATTTGAACAGAACAAAAAAAAAATCCACATTTTATTCCTGTGTAAATCTTACAAAAACAATTCCCATAACTCCCTGAAATAACACTGACAGAAGATAAAACCAACCTGTTGCAAAAGTAATAATAAGTATAATATTCCATCTAACAGCAATAAAGATGTTGACATTCATGATAATAAATAATGCAAACTGTGAACCAATCATTTAAATGATATGGAAGATTGTGTGCCGTGAAGCAAACCTACAATATTCTCCAGTCAGACACCAAAGTTCTCTTGAGTTGAGCCATGTTTAAAGGGAAGTAAATGTGTCAAGAGCTAGCACCTCGACAAGAGAAAACACTCTCCACACAACCTCCACCACCGCACTACACCTCCCAGGATGCTTCACTCGCAGAGGTCATGCCTGGTGAACCTGTCTGTTTTTGTGTTTTTTTTGCGTGTAACTCCCTCATATAGTTTCAGTTTAGCATAGCTCCTCCACTGATACGTATGGCCCGATAGGCACAACCGACTTGAGTGAGTTTACCTACTTCTCCGATCACCATCGGAACTCATCAAAACGCTCTTTTAAAAAAATACTACCGTGTCAAAAAACAACCATGTGGTAGTTAAGATGCTCGTCAGTTAGTTGTGTGCGACCTGGAGATCCAGAGCGGGCTTCTGGTCTCTGGAATGAGAGGCGTGGCAGTGATACAGGGTCAGGATGTGGCGGCTACATCACACGATGGGCACAAGAAGAAAACAATATGGCGGTGAAGAGGCAGCTTACGTGTGGTGTAACTCCTCCTCTCCTGGTGGGCTGAGCTTGAAATCCGTCTAACTCTAACAATATTCACATTCATACACAATATTACATCTCATAAATACATTTGGCAATACATTGCATTATTTTTTTGGCAAAAAAGGGGCAAATAAAGCATTTGGAGATGTGCGAGATGATCCAAATGTGAATTGTGAAAAGTGGCTTAGTAGTAACACACTTTCAAAAAGAACATCATGCACTACAAATGGCAAACTAAAAGATTCAAAAGATCTGAGTAACACCTTTCCAATATCTCACCTATCAATATTTTAAGACACATGAATTCTGGTCAATGAAGAGCACTTCTTGACCCACAAGTCGCTTCGCAATAAACCTGAGGAATATTTTCCATCATCCTCCCTTTGTTTGATCATCATCATCATCATCATCATCTCTTGGGTTTCACATTCTCGATGAAAACAAAATGAAAGGCTGGATGTACGGCCAGGGTGCCAAGGGTGCAGAAATCCATGGGATACAAACTAAACAGTGTGCCTATGCTAACCTACAGTGTCTGGTTGTTGTTGTTGTTGTTGTTGTTGTTGTTGTCAAAATCCCTGCACAGTTGTCAATTCAATTGAGCTATGTCTTGCCATTGAATGGATATCATGCTAACGTAATGCTCACTCGATGAGTGAGACAGTATTGTACTGGAATGGCAATGACAAGCTACAATAATTGACCCAAAAAGCAGCACGGTTCTCTGGCATGCAGAAAATAACATTGTTCTTCTTACAGTTGTTGCAAAAGTGTGAAAATGCTCAACATAGCATTCAAAAAGGTACACCTGAAAAAATGAAAAGTGTTTTGAGATCAGTCGATGTTCTTGTTATTGTGTCTTTGATGCGTGACAGTATGGCAGACTGCATTCCATCGCATGCATGTTCTGTGATACGCTTCTTGAATGTCAGATGGATGCTCAGGGCAAGGCCAGGAGGCGAGGCGGTGCTTCACACCATGGATGATAAAGTGTTCTCCTCGGGGTAGTGGCAGGGAGGGGATGTCCGTAGAGAGTGTGTGGCCAGGGGTGCCCCATCGCCAGGGGACAGGTCATTTAGCTCCCCGGACGAGGAAAGCGGGAAGGAGGGAGACAGGGAGATGCCAGAGGAGGGGTCGGCGGATCCAGCAAAAGTACGTGGGGGCTTGGGCACCAAGTTGGGCTCCACCATGGCTCTGGCCAGAAGCCACTTGTCATCCAGAGACTGTCCTTCACCCAGACCCTCCTCCTGCCCCAGGAAGGAGCCGCGGCCAGACTCAGACTCACCGTCGGACAGCTCCAGGGGCGGCGAGCTGCTGCCGTCCAGCCTGAACAGGGAGTCCAGATACTGGGCAAACTCTAGCACCGCCTGGCTGGGGTTTCCATTGGATAGCTGCGTATGGGGAGTGGAGGTGGCCGCCGTTGACAGCTCTGCTTCCACGCTCGACTGGCAGTTCTCCACCGCCTGCTCCGATGAGCCCATGGGCCTGGCGCCGGCCGGAGGACTCAGCCGTCGGGGAGGGGTGCTCCCAGGACTGTAGACGGCAGGCATCACAATGCAGCCGTCATCCGGACGCCCCTGCAGACCAACACTGGCATCCGGAAGAGGAGGAGGAGTCACGCTCTGACCACGTGGTGCCGGGGAGGTACTCCTACCGCCGTAGTGAGGCGTGGCGGGGGAGAGTCGCATGCTGTACTCGGGGCTGGCTCCGCTGGGATCCAGAGAGGCGAAGTAGGGTCCCGACTCCCCGCCCAGGTGCTCCGGAGTGACCGGGCACAGGCAGTCGGCCGCCAGCAGCTCGGTGCGCGAGCTGAGGGAGGGGTTCTCCTCGGGGATGGGCGCGTCCAGGGAAAAGGGGAGGCCGCTCAGCAAGGGCGAGCCCCTCAGCACGGCCGAGGAGCGCCGCGAGTCCAGGCTGTACACCGACTCGGCATCCGAAAGGCTCTCCATGACGGCCAGCGGGGCTTTACGCTCACGGAGGTCCACAGTGAGGCGCTCGCGGGCCCCCCGCAGCACCACCGG
>OMOU01000495.1:0-12790 GCA_900312585.1 Malacocephalus occidentalis
TGACGAGGAGGGGAGGGGAGGGGAGAGGGGACGATTAGAGGGGAGGGGACCAGGAGAGCAGGAGAAGAGAAGAGGAGAGGAGAGGAGAGTGGAGCGCAAGGGGAGGAGGAGAGCGGAGAGGGGAGGAGAGGAGAACAGTGGAGGGAGGGGAGAAGAGGAGAGGGGAGGGGAGGAGAGGGAGAAGAAAACGAAACGTCAGAGTGCCTTGAAAAGCAAGCAGAACCAGGGAATCGACAAGGTTCTCTTTTAAAATGGACGCACACGTGAGACCGCACTACATTTCCCAGTGACTGACTGAAGCTCTCTCTTAATACTGTTGGCTAAAGCTTAATAATAAAAACAACGGCTACAAGGTGTGAGGAGATATATTCTTCTCCGTCGACCATAATGGAAAACAGCCTCCCTCGGTATCTCAAAGCATCTGATCATTTGTGTTGACTGGATCCACAACATACAGTAAATGCCTTTTCCCGACTGATTGTGAATACGTTTTTCGGACTTGGCTTTTATGATGCAGTTTTTGTCTTCACTTTTTGATTCAAACACTAAAACCCAACATGTCGTTGAGTCACTTCTCATCCGTCAGTCACTGTTCATCTGTGCTTCCAGTGATTCCAGTAGCAGTTCGAGTGACGACTCCCCGGCGCGCTCTGTGCAGTCTGCCGCCGTTCCCGCCCCTTCAGCGCTTCCTCTGTCCTCCCTCGACAAGGATGAGCCTCGCAAAAGCTTTGGCATCAAGGTCCAGAACCTTCCTGTGCGCTCTACAGGTCGGCTCACACATACACGCTTATTACTCGATCCAAGGATCAATTATTCTGCAAACAATGACATTTTGTGCATTAATCATGAATCATTTTTTGATTTGCCGATTTGTTTTCCACAGACACGAGTCTAAAGGACGGTCTTTTCCATGAGTTTAAGAAGCACGGGAAGGTGACGTCCGTCCAGATCCATGGGGCGTCCGACGAGCGCTATGGACTGGTGTTTTTCCGACAACAGGAGGACCAGGAGAAAGCCCAGGGGGCCTCCAAAGGGAAGCTGTTCTTTGGAATGCAGATCGAGGTCATAGCGTGGAACGGGCCAGGTAAGTAATGGCTGCCTTTAGATAATACATCATGGAGAGACATATTGGAGATCTGTGTGAAGTTCATAATGAAGCAATTTGTTTTCAGAGACGGAGAGTGAGAATGAGTTTCGTCCGTTGGACGAGAGGATAGATGAGTTCCACCCCAAAGCCACGCGAACATTATTCATTGGAAATCTGGAGAAGACGACCAGCTATCATGATCTGCTCAACATTTTTCAACGCTTTGGAGAAATTGTTGTACGTTGGTGAAGCTATTTGTTCAGCAAATATCATGTTGTCATGTTGTCATTTTTCGGTGTTGATGGTGATGGATAATATAGAAAATGTCATGCCTCTTTTTTTTCTCTCCAAAGGATATTGACATCAAGAAAGTGAATGGAGCGCCCCAGTATGCATTCCTCCAGTATTGCGACATCGCTAGCGTCTGCAAGGCCATCAAGAAAATGGATGGGGAGTACCTTGGCAGCAACCGGCTAAAGGTAAAGTCCTTCATGTCCATTACAAATACATATCAGCTTTTAATTCACAAGTTATTCACTGGGCAAATGCCATTTGTGTTCTACCTTTCAATGTCACCTGTAGTTGGGCTTTGGAAAGAGTATGCCCACGACCTGCGTTTGGCTGGACGGCTTGGCGTCCAACACCACGGAACAGTTTCTCACTCGCCATTTCTGCCGCTATGGGCATGTTGCCAAGGTGGGTGCCGCTGCTTGTGCAACTTTGTCCCACCGCTATCTACACCGCCTCTCTTCAGGCACCATGTAACCCGTCTCCTTCTTGTTCTCCTGTAGGTTGTATTTGACAGAATGAAAGGGATGGCCTTAATTCTGTACAACAACATTGAATATGCCCAGGCGGCTGTTAAAGAGGCCAAGGGGTGGAAGATAGGGGGCAATAAGGTCAAGGTGAGGTTATGAATGACGCTCCTCCAAAGAAATTGTTCAAATCCCAAACGAGAAGACGATAATCGTTCAAATGTATCTGTCGTATATACGACATGTACATAGTGTGCCTGTTTGAAGCGTTACCCTGCCCACTGGAAAAGGTGTGATTGCGTGGCCACCAGCAGATGGCTTGCAGCTTTCTGGAGAACCGCTCCACCAAAAAAAAATCACACTCGACACTTTTTTTGGGGTCTGAGCAATACACCTGTCGTGTGTGAAGTCTGTCGGATGAACGGTTTTTGAGAAAATCCAAAGACACACACACATACAGAGATTCCTCTACTTACAGTAAGATACATTTGCATATTCATATTTTCTTTATTATATGTACAGTAAACAAAAAAACTTTTTTCAGGTGGATTTTGCAAATCAGGAAAGTCAGATGGCATTCTACCGTTCCATGCAGGCGTCTGGCCAGGACATCAGGGATTTCTACGACCTTCTAACGGATCGAAGGTTTGTGGCTGCTTTTTGCTCCAAAAATGTATCATTGTTTTACCACCACAATTTTACAATTGTTTATAATAATGAATCTTAAATTCTGTTTAGGGATGAGCGACGAACTCAATATGAGTTTTCCGCAGAGCGAACATATTATGACAACGTACGAACTTCAGCAACGTATGGGGAAGATCCAAGACGCAAATACCCTTCCCGAAGTCGAGAGTTCTATGGTGAATGGGACCCATACCAAGGAGACTACTACGATCCACAATACTTTGAAGACCTGAGAGATTATAGAGAGTACAGAGCAGACCCATATGAGCAGGACATCCGCAAATACAGCTACTTGCAACGGGAAAGGGAAAGGGAGCGGGAGCGTTTTGAAACCGACCGGGGACGTGACCACGGGAGAAGGACTATTGAGCGCAGCCAAAGCCCGACTCATATTCCTTCCCACCGCCCCCCCAGCCCCACTGCATCACCTTCCCTCTCAGAGAGGATACAGAGTGACTCTGACCGCAGGCTCTGTTGTAGGTCATCTGAAAGGAGTGGAAGCTGTAGTTCGGTCTCCCCGCCCAGATTTGAGAAGCCTGACAAGACACACGTTGAAAGGTATGCCAAGAGTGATAAGCTTGATAAAGATCGTCCTTCTGACACCGAACGAGGAAATGTTAGTGACAAGGAGAAACGGGTCGGACGAAAAGACAAAACTGATAAACAAATGCTGAAGAAGCTCAAAGTTTCTTCACCTAGTTCCCAAGAGGTGGAACCTGGAGTTGAAAGGGATGTTAGCCCTGTGGTAGCGTTTCAAAGTAAATGTATAAAGACCCAAAAGGAAGCCTCTGGGAAGGTGAAGGTGGACATTTTGCCATGTGTTGTACAATTAACCCGGGTCAAAGAAAAAGAAAGTAAAGAAGGTAAAATAATTGGGCATAGTGCCCCAGAGAAAAGACGACCCAAGGGGGAAATAGACATGATTGGTCATCGGCTGGCATCTCCTTCAGAAGAACAGAGAAATCCTCTAGGTCACGCAGAGTCCTCAAAAGTGGAACTTCCCAAGCTTGGAAAAATTGAAAAAAAGAATTTGTCTAGCCTGGTTGACGTTGTTGACAAAGATTCTAAATTCAAGACAAAGAAACATGGTAAACCTGAAGTAGGATTTGATATCATATCTGCAGATATTGACCGTTTAGCGGCTAGGAAAAGGCGTTTTGAAGACTCTGTTGGAAAAACCAACAGGCAAAAAAGACATGCTGAGAAGGAAGATGGCAGAGTGGAACTCTGTCTAGTAGGAGATGGTGCTCAGGAGCTGATTGATGAGAAGGGCCTGGTGTTTAAAAGAATCCATAAGAAGGAGCACAGCAAAGACACTTGTGACAGAGTAGTTTCTGTCTGCAGTCCAAGAGACAGGCAAGACTCTGATTGTGACCGAGTAGTTTCTGTCTACAGTCCAAGAGACAGACAAGATTCTGAGACAAATTCCATTGGCCTAACCCTTGAGCTTCAGTCACGACTCGGAAGCCATAATGAATATTCCATAGATTCATTAAAAGCGTCATATGTTAAAATGGAATGCGGGTTATCCAAAAGTCAAAATAGCTCAAGTTTAATAAAGTTGTCGGATGATAGCAATATCGATGCAGAATTAGAAGAAAGAAAGTCAGGTTCATTAGAAATCGACAACATAGTGCTGTCCAAAGAATCTACTGAATGCAATGAACTTTTTTCACACTTTGACCAGATGAAAACATGCAAGAAACAAACAGAATCGAGTAGCTGGCTTGGCCAAAAGCTTGTCAAGTCTCATATATTTGCAAAATCCGAAAGCCCACAATTTAATGAGGCTTATGATTTTGAAAAGGATCGTATACTGTGTGATCCAATAAAATCGAATCAAAATGATGACAATGTAACCTCTTCGAAACGCAAGAAGTTGGAGCAACCTGACACTGAGGTTTTCTCTCCAGAAAGTGAACAACACATCTGCAGTCCTCCACATGTACACGAGGCTGTACAACAGAATATTACATCATTAAGTGCAAGTCAGGTTTCCAATATTGAAGCTGACCATGCCCAGATATCCTTATTCATTGAAAAAGAGCAAAGGTCTTCTCCAATAGCAGATGAGAAAATATTCCCACACATTGAATCATTGAAGTACAACTTGGACCTGACAGCTAGAGACGCTCCAGATACTGAATTCTCCAAGCTGAAATCAGCATTGCTTGGGTGTGATAAGGAATTACTGCATCGCTGGGAGCGAAAAATAAAATCTGATTCAGTGAGGATGGAAATGACCAGTCCAAGCAGCATTGTAAAACATGAAACTATACGTACAAGTCTTGGTCAAGATTTAGAACCTGGAGAAGTACAGTCTGATTCTGATGAGTACAGTGAGAGCAAACATGAACTTCCGAGCACCAACACCTCTCTGTCTTGTATCCTCCGAGAACGTGAGGACAGATGTGCTGACCTTAAGCTCTCAGGCTCTTTGGAAAAGAACAAGTTTTATTCATTTGCTTTAGATAAGACCATTACTCCGGATACAAAAGCACTCCTTGAAAGAGCTAAGACCCTGTACTCATCCCGGGAGGAGAATTGGTCCTTTCTTCCCACTTGCTTCCCAAGTGCCGACAGTTGTTCAGATAAAGAGAAGGTTGAGCTGGCACCACGACCCATTCCTTCTTGGTACATGAAAAAGAAAAAGATTCGTACTGATTCAGAAGGAAAACTGTGTGACAAAAAGGATGAACTGAAGCCACAGGAGCAGGAGAGACAAGAACTATTTGCCTCGCGTTTTCTCCATAGCTCAATCTTTGAACAGGATTCACTGCGCTTGCAACGCCTTGAGCGCAAAGATCAGGATGTACAGACAGGAGCCAGTAAACCTCTTGCTAAGCTCAGTACTACTGAGGTACAACCTGTTTCTGGAAGTGGTAACATCCCTCAAGAGCCTAAAGTGCTTTTTCATAGTCGATTTATGGAGTTACAGCAGCAAAAAGACAAGGATTACCCTGCACCTGATGCTGAAAATGTTGCTATTGAGATCAAAGAAGATTTGCTAAATGGCAACAATGACTTGCATATTAATCCATCAGATCAAATGCATAAAATAAATACACAGTCTGTCAATTCCATAGTTATCATAACAGGTTCACCACAAATATCCTCTCCCAGAGAAACATCTCCCTTAATTAACGAAAGTAAAACCCCAGTAGAGGTAAAGGTAGAGCACATTCTTGATCTGTCCCCACCTCAGTCTCCACTGGAAGAAATTAAATCAGTTGTAACTAAACTAGTTGAGACACCTGCTTTGGCCCTTTCAGAACCAGAATCCCAAGTGGAGGAAAATGTCAAATTAAGTAATGTCAAACTGAAAATTGAAAGTGGTGTAGAAGATAAGCCCCCTACACCTGGCAGCTCTTCGTGTAGTTTTGATGGAGAATCTGAATCCCCTTCCACTGAAATAATTACAACTGAGCCCAAGACTGAGGAAAAAGAATCAAAACAATGCAAGGAACCTCAGAAATCGGAAACAGAAAAATATGTATCTACACAACCATTGGAAGCTGAGATCAAGCTATTACCCAACCGTAGACAGCCTAAGAGCAAAAGAGCACGTTCTACACGGCTCTCTCAAGTTCCAGTTAGTGAAAAACCTGTGACTCGAAAGAGTGAACGCATTGACAAGGAAAAACTCAAAAGGGCTTCATCTCCTCGAGAAATATCCAAGACATCAGAGGGGAAAAACACACCAAAGTCTCCAAGTCAAGTTTCAGACTTGGAACAAAATCCTGATGCGAGCTTAGTCCACGGAAGAACACGCCGCAGAAATGTAAAATCAGTCTATGCCACACTACATGAAGGAGAGCCCGGGAAAAGCCCGGGAAAAGAGGTAGTTGAGCCGTTGCGCTCAATGCGAAAGCGGGGTTCAGATAAAGAACAGTTACAGCAGGATTGTCAAAATCAATCGGTCAACACAAGGCGCGGTCGGCCTCCCAAGCGAGGAGGTAGACAGGGGGATGACGCATCACCCATGAAGGAGGATCAGCCGAAAACGATTGAACAGGATGTTGACCTTGGAGATACTGCGACCTCATCGGACATCCTGAAAACACCTGAGGGATGGTGTTCGCCCCGTACCCAGAAAGTGCAGCCACCTCAAGTTAAGAAAACAAGTAAAATAGGAAGAGTTAATTCAGTAGCAGAGGAAACTGATTTGGCGAGCATCGAACTGTTGGAGCCCAAACTTGAGATTGATTCTGGAAAATTGTCAGAGAAAGAGGAGGCTCCAAAAGAGGATCTTGATGTCCAGAAATCTGCTCAAGAGGAAATGAACAGGGTAGATGCAACACCTTCACAGGTAAAACAACCTGACAAAATGACAAAAATAAAAACGACAAGACTTAAAAGAAATACCAAACAGCTCACAGATGAGAAATCGCACAACCTAAAAAATCTTGAGATACGTGTCAGCGTTGATGATGTGAAATGTTTACTTCGTTCAGAGGAGAATGAGCCTGTATCCTTTGAAGCAATTACCATTACAAAAACGATCCCAGGACTTGAAGAGAACAAAGAAACTAGACGTGTGTTCTCCCAGAAAGAAACAAAGCAAATCAGTTCAGTGGAAATGGAGGACGATTTCTCAGACACTGAAATGCCTGTTGATTCATCGGCCAATCTTTTAGCACGTCAAATGGAATTAGAGCAAGCTGTTGAAAATATTGCTAAGCTTGCCGCAGATCAACAGACTCAATCTTTTAAAGAACCCCCTGCAGAGCGACCATCACTACCCCCTACTCCAGTCGAGCCACAAAATGAGTTGGAGGTGGAGAAGAGAGCTCTCCCTGCATGTGAAACTGAGCTTGCTGCAGCCATTGATTCAATTACATCAGAAGACATATCTGCCGAGCCAGAAGGTTTCACTGCTCCTCCTAGATACACAGATCTTATTTCCACTTCTGAACCTGTAATTTCACCAACTACCAATAACACCATAAAACCAGTAAAACCTATGGTGTTCAACAACATTCTAAGAGCAGACCAAGCCGTGGCACCCTTACCAGCTGGCCCAAAGTCAGTCACGTCACTGGTTAAGGCAGGTCAACCACCCATTGCAAGTCCTGAAGATGCCAAGTTACAGGTCCCTCAAACGGGCAAAAAAATTGGCAAGGTCAAAACTAAGACTGTGAAGAAGTCCCGGAGTCGTAAAGGTGTCGCAATCAAAATGAATAAATCTAAAGAGGTAACAGAAACACAGGCATCTCCGAATAAGCTCCCAGAGTCAATCCCAGAAGACCATCAGACCATCAACAACCCCAAGGCCACTACAGCTGCATCATTGGCAGGTGCCTCAGTTGTTACTGCACTAGCAACTTGCAGACAAGATAAGTCCAGTGCCATGACAGTAGATACCCCTAAAGAGGCAGAACAACCTGCAGTCGAACAGCCTGTACCGCAGGAATCCGCATTTCACTTGGGCACAAACAAGGCATCCAGTAGTAGAAAATGTCTTCAAGCAGCAGAGCCACCTAGCCTAACTATTGCCTCCGCTCCAGCACCCCCAATGCCAGTTTCCCAATCGAATATGGCCCAGTTGTGCCATGGAAAAATATCTACCACCTCAGACTGGTTGCCTAAATCTGAGGGAAGTAAAAAGTTTGGCAGTCATTCACCTCATGTTACTGTGGTAACTCTTTCTGAACAAGCAGTAGCTGCCATTGCAGGCCCGCAAGGAAAACCAGTGCTGCCCACTGACACCAAGGCATCAGATATAGACCCAAGTTCAAGCACATTAAGAAAGATCCTAATGGAGCCCAAATATGTTTCTGCGTTAAAAAACAAGGCCATACCAAACACCCCAGTGACATCTGTACTATCAGAAGCTTCTCCAAAGTTGGAGAAAGAAAATCCCCTTGAAATGGTGGATTCAAGGCAAGTCCACTCTGAAGAAACACACAGTGTATCGCCCCAGCCCACATATCACAAACCATCTCCCCTTACAGAGTCACGTCAAAACTATGGAGAGAAGATCCAGCCTACGGTCATTTCATCTCCCTCTACTTCAGTTATCAGTAGAATACCGATTCCATACGACTCAGAGGACACTCCTCGTATCTCCCTTAGCAACCGGAACACTGGCTTATCACTTTCTAAGCAAAAATTCCGATCGAACACTAATGAGAACAGTGGCTACCATGTAGTAGATACAGTTAACGATGTCTCCAGAAGTCGATCGGTTGTAGAGAACACTGCTTACAGTACAGCTGCCAGCCACGGCCTGAGAGTCAACACATCAGAAGGTGTTGTTGTGTTGAGCTATTCAGGTCAGAAAACTGAAGGGCCCCAAAGGATGAGAGCTAAAATTAGTCCGATTCCTCCACCTAGTGCTGGTGACATTGACTTTCAGCAATCTGCCTCCAAACCTCATGTTAAGCAAGAGCCGATCACCCCGTCATCTCAACCGTCAACCCCAAAAGCGCAGCTGACCCCGACAATTTATGGACACAGTAGAGGGCTTCTAAGTGGCCCGTCATACAACCCCCAACCTGTTATTGCTAGTACCAAGCAAGAAAGCCCAAGGCCGGAAAAATATGAGGTTCCTTTTCCCACAGTGTCCCAGCAGGGGGGTGTAGTTAAGTTTCAACAATCCGTCGCTAGCTCTAAAGTCTTGATGTACAGCCAAGCAGTGATACAGTCACATGGACACACTCATGGAAAAAGAGGACCAGCAGCAGAATCGGCACCAAAAAAGCTGGAGATGGGCAGGCCAGCACCGCATACTAACCTCAGTCCACGCATGAGCCCACATCACTCATCTCTCTCTAGCACTTGCATGAGTCCCAGTTCTGGCATCCCAACTGATCGCCCAGCTCCACTGATTAAGCAGGAGCCACAGTCTCCACGCTCAGTAGTTAATTCTCCTTCATCCTTTGTAAAAGCCTGTCCTCCTAGTAGTTCTCCCATTTGCAGCTCCTCAACCCTGGGTCCTGGCTTGTCTCCCTTGTCACCATATCATCCTGGCATTCATCACACACACACAGAGCAGTCGTCTGTTATCATGCCACCTCACAATGTGACTCATTCAATGGCAAACGAGGCCAGACTGAATACACCACCTATTTCTGCCATTAACTATGGAAGGCGATCCGAGTCCTTACCGTCCCCACGACCCCTGCCACCACATCACTCAAGTACACCCAAGTCTAGCGTCATTCGAGACATGGTGCTGCAGTCCCACCTGGGTCAGCAGGGAGTGGTGTCAGGCGGCGTCAATAGCAGTGTGACCGAAGAGGATCCAAGACACTTTAACCAAGTGCTTCCAAGGCCTTCAGCGCCCCAGGTTCAACCAGATGTAATAATGATGCAGAGTGACCGAAGAAGCATGCGCTTGGATCAGTACAGAGACATGCACCAACGCATTCTCTTGCACCAGGAACTAGGAGAGCCAGCAGCTGTGGACGCCAGACAGGCTCGCCCTGCAGAGGCCAGCACAGTCTCATCAGGCAGCGGTCCTGCACCTTCCATCCATCCTTTGATGGGAAACAACATGACATCAACCATAAAGGAAACCTCCAAACTACTAGAAGGCAAACATGTGCACCTCCCGCACACCGAGAGCAGGATCATGGGAGGTCCTACGTCAGCTCCTGTGATGGTGTCCCCTCAACGAATGCACCAAGGGGGCACAAGCTCCTTCCCCGTCTACAGGGACATGTTGGGCTTGACTTCGCAGTTTCCTAGACGTCCTTCGTTGGGAGTGACTCGGGCTAATCGAGGAATTGTAGCATCACAGGTTAGACACAAAATGGGTTTAATTTGAGGGTCTCCTATTATACCACCAGGTGTGAGCGTGATTAGCCATTGCAAGCCATTTCAGAATCTTCAAGTGTCCACCCAGATGTATGCTGGATAGGTCAGCCTACAAGTTGCTACTGTCCACTGGGTAGGCTGGTAGGTTCATGTATCCAGCATAAATCTGGGTGGCCTTTCCCACTTGTCATAAGGGGGAGATTTTGAAACTGCTTGGAAAAGCTAATCACACATGTGGTGGTATAATAGGAGCCCTTTTTTAATTAATTAATTTCATCAATGAATTTCATCAATCAATAAATATATTAACGACCATAACCTTTCTGTCTTCAGGTCCATTCAGAAAGTGAGCTTGGACTACGGGGGAAAGTGTCTCATTCCGTCTCCACTGGATCACTTGGAGGCCTGGACTCAGAGAGCTCACACCTCTGCCACGGCTCCTCTGTGGACCTCTCGCATGCGTCCCGATTGCAAAGAGACGCCGTCTCTCCGTCTTATCAATCTCCAATGGCTCTTCCCGTGGCGCTTCCCCACAAGGCAGACTCCTCTCTCCAGAAGGCTCCTCCAGCATTCCTGCCGGCCCCTCCACAGCTACGCCCCGGTGGGAAGATGGAGCATTCTGCTCATTGCTCCATTGACATGGTGCAGCTCCTGAAGGTAGGACAAAGGGCAGATTACAGGTCGACAATTATCCTACGACATTCATTTTCTACCTTTACATTCAGGATATTTGGCAGACGCTTTTATACATTTGTCAAACAATATACGGCTGATGACACGGAACCATTTGAACAGAACAAGTTTCAACCGCTCATAACTGCAAGGTTAACCCCTTGCCGGTAAACAGCAAGATAAGATGGACACTTAAGGATAAGAACCGCCAGGACAATCTTTCAATTGCAAGAGAAAGGAAAATAACGAAATAATTCCCTCTGCAGAAGTATCCCATTGTGTGGCAAGGCCTGCTGGCCCTGAAGAACGACCAGGCTGCGGTCCAGCTCCACTTTGTGTCCGGTAACGAGGCGCTGGCCCAGTGTTCCCTGCCCCCACCGGAAGGGGGCGCTCTCCTGCGCATCGTCCAGAGGATGAGGCTGGAGGCTTCCCAGCTGGACAGCGTGGCCCGCAGAATGACTGTGAGTGGCGACGGTGCCAAACACCGCCATGCAAGACGACAGTAGAAACGTTCCATTTATTTTTTTTCTTCGATTTTGGCTGAATTTAACGAGTGCATCTGCCTGCTTTTTTTGTCATATCACCCAAAATTAGAAAAAGAAGTTGAACGTGTCTTGACCATTCCTCCATTTGCATGCCTGCTCATTCCAGTTGAAGAGCAATATTAACAGCAGTACAAAGCGGACTAGCAGTGCCTACAGCCTAGTGTGGTGTGAAGGTGATCGGGTGGGACCACGGGAAGAGTAATGCCCCGTGATTGGGCCATTGGTCGGTACGGAGCGGCGTCAAAAAGCGCTGAAATAATGCTGTCCAGTTTTTTTTGTATCTGTAGATTAAAGGAATACATACTTTCTAATATTGTACTTTTCCATGAGGTGTGTTTCAACGCATGCGGCGCTGTGTTTGGACGCTGCCAGGTGGAGAGCGACTACTGCTTGCTGCTGGCACTGCCCTGCGGGAGAGACCTGGACGACGTGCTCGGTCAAACCCAGGCCCTGAAGACAGGCTTCATCACCTACCTGCAGGCCAAGCAGGCGGCCGGCATCATCAACGTCCCAAACCCCGGCTCCAATCAGGTGAGCGTTGTTGTGTTGAAGAAATCATCAAACTCGTCATTTAACACAAATGGTGACTGGTGACACACACACACACACACACACACACACACACACACACACACACACACACACACACACACACACACACACACACACACACACACACACACACACACACACACACACACACAACTAACAAATGACAGAGTGACAGCGTGCAACCCAAATACATTCCTTGCTCCTACACCTAGTGTCGTCACACACACACATGCACACGCACGCACATGCACACGCACACACACACACACTCACTCACTCACACATAATAACACATCAACACAAAAGTAACAAAATACTACACTATACTGCAACACACTCACAAAATACTACACTATACTGCAACACATCAACACACTAACAAAATACTGCACTATATTGCAACACACTCACAAAATACTACACCATACTCCAATGCTACTTGAACATAGTAGTAACCACACATAAATACACAAACACATACACAACACACATAGCTTAACATAATAGCTTAACATACACACTAACACTAGTACACAGACACACACACAGAATACACAACACAATATATCACTTTACTTCAACGCAATACTTCCTAGTAATCCTTGGAGGATGAAGAGTCTCACCTAGGGGACGAAGAGCAGGAGGGTTCTGACGCTCAGAGACTGACTGGCACGGCAGCAGGAGCCCGGCTGGGTTTATATCAGATCAAATAAGGAGCTGTGACTCCTCTT
>OMOU01000498.1:0-11996 GCA_900312585.1 Malacocephalus occidentalis
AGCCAAGGCTTTTCCCTCCGTTAGTTATTTATTTTATTTGTTTAATGTCTGTTCACTCAGAGCAGGCTTACTTTTGAAAAAAATTATAATAATTGATCACAAAAGACCCAAAGTAGACCTATAGTAGACCTATATATAGCTTCATTTGATCCGTCAGAGGCTTATTGCATATCCATTAATGTCACTTTATTGTGTTTAAACAAAGCAATGATCTTCAGCCGTATCTGTTTTATTTGCAGCCCATAGATCACAGCGTTGAGTGCAGGTGGGACCACCATAATTAAAATGGATGCCACTTTCCCTTGCTCTGCCAGGTAAGGGAAACGGTGCAGAGCGACTGAGCTGAGACCTGACACCATCATGATGAGGTACAGAGCCAGGTGCGTGGTGCAGGTCTGCAGGGCCCGGCTGTTTAAAACCCGGTTGTTACTGGTCAAACACGCGATGGCAATCTTTAGATAGGTTAGCACTGTGCTGCCAAGGGACGAACCCAGCAAGACCACGGTGTACCCAAGACCATAAATATTATTAATCAGGATGCTGTCACAGGAAAGCTTGAACAAGGATGCATTGTCACAGAAAGGGTATGATATTTTTATCCTGCAGCGCGACAGACGGACAGAGAGGCCTATAAGGATGCCCACCATGAATATGATCACGGCCCATGCAAACACACTCAACTTCAACAGCATCTTGTTGGTCATTATGTTGGCGTATTGCAGGGGGTTACAGATGGCCACGTGCCGGTCATACGCCATGATCATCAGGACAGACAGAGAGGTGCCGATGTGGAGATGGAAGAAAAAGGCTTGAACGACACACTCTGCGTAGGTGATGTAGCGGTTGGCACTCAATGTGAATATGCTGCTCAGCAAGCAAGGTATGACTGCTGTAGCTCCCAAGACGTCATTGATACTCAGGTTGCAGAAGAGCAGGTACATGGGCTGATGGAGGCTCCTCTCCATGCAGATCAGAACCGTCAGGCCAATGTTGGACACCATGATGAAGATGTATAGAAGGAGCAAGAGGATGAAGACAGCAAAGGAATACTGTGGGGTGACCTTTAACCCCTCTATGAGTAAGATGTCTCGACTCCATGTCTGGTTCTCCATACTCATAGACTGAAACTGAAAATGAAGGAGAGAGTTTAGTTGAGTTACATCTATATTTTAAAGATAATTTGAGCAGCACAAAGGCCATATAAAACAGACTCACTCATCTGTTGCATTTTGATATTTAAGTATTGTTTAGCTTTTTGTTGGAACTCCGACTCCATTATATAGTGAGCAGCCCTACAACCAGAGGCTCAATATCAACATGAATTGTCGTAATGAGTAATGAGACCTCTTTGCAAGCTCACTTTACTCACCCATTGTACTGTATTGTAAATATTATTATTATTAATTATTAATTATTATTATTATTAATAATAATAATAATAATAATAATAATAATAATAATATTGACAATAGTAATCATAAGAAGAAGAAGTAGAAGAAGAATTAATAATAATAATTTCATAATTTCAACAAGTTGCACACTTGCAACTGTTAATGCATTAGCAATCGTTGTGCTAGCAGCTCTGACCATCAAATTAAAAAAGATGTGTTTAGCACCAGCATCTGTTCTTTCATAAAATAAGCTTTTACAAAAATGCAACTCACGATCATTTTATTTTGACATCCAACCACGAGAATACATCATGTGTGCATGCGTGGGTCTGCGTTACCTCCTGCGATCAGATATCCCCTCCAGCCTAAACCCAAAGGCGTACTCTTATTGAGGAGGCAAGTGTGCAACTTTTCAAACTGTTGCATCACATCTGTGTTAATCATCACTAGGCAACTACTGTTTTGACATGACATACCTTGTGGACTAAAATAGCGTTGTTTGGCATGACTATGTTCCGTGATGACTCAAGTATCGCTTGCTGCAGACAGGGGCAAGGACTCTGGGCAGGTTTGAACTCAATAATATTCATAGTATTCGGCAGAAACGTTGAAATTGGCCGACAGGTTAAAGGGTTTGGAACCTCTTGTTTGTGTAGCTTTCCATCTGATGAAGGGAAGATAAATACATCAATATATAGATAAAAGTGCAATTCTGTAATTATGCAATCTCAGTGTAACAATGCAGTTTTTTCTGCTGCAACCCGTCCATATGTCCAGTTAGCTCCTCTCCTCCTATTTCTCTGGTACGTCATTGTGGTACATCCTTTCAGACACATGGTTAATGGCCACATCCAGGCTCTGGCAGGCTCTCCGGCATCTCATTGTTTTATTTGATTGAAAAGTGATGTACAGTACATATTTTCTGCAGCCATGAGGTCAGCAGCGATGCACACATGTACAGATTAAGCCAAAATAAAAAAGCAGCATTGGCTTCAATGGCAACTCATGTATGTTGAAAGCAGGTCAAGGAGAGCACCACCATCTTGATGTAGGCTAAGTTATTGTGGTTGGTACATGTGGTTGTGCTATATGTTAATTTGTGCACTACACAAAGTTTTTCATGGTAAGTGTCTTAAATATATTAAACATGTTAGATAGCTCTCTTGTAACAGATACTTTTTCAGCAATTACTAGCATTTAACACATTGTCCAATTTTATTAAAATTTGATATCAACAAGAAAACCTGCATGTTAGTCCATCGAAAAACATCACAATTAATAATAATATAACTATTATAAGATACATGCATTTTGTGCTGAAGTGTAAAACCAATAAATGGAAACCACATATGGTACTGGACAAATACATGATTGTGATTATTGTCATTATTTTTGATGTATGTACTTCTCTTCCTGTAAGTAATGTGAAAATGGGTTGTGCACATACATCTATCAGATACATTCTACATATTTATGAGAAATCCAAAGAGTTTCATGTTAATGTCCATGTTAGTGTCCATTGGAAAAAGGGTTAGGATGGAAAAATCTTTTTGGGGTGTAACAGGTTTGACAGGAACTTACGGATCTCTTTGGAGTGCATCCCATAAATGATGGGGTTCAGGCTTCCAGGGACGATGTGAAATAGGATCGCACAAAGTTTTCTATAGTCTGAGTACTGAGGGAAGCGATGCAGAAATATGTTCAACATTCCACAAAAAAGCATGATGAGGTACACAGAGAGATGAGTGCTGCAGGTCTTAAGAGCTTTACTGTTCAAAGCTTTGTCCTTACTGGTCAGGCAGACAGCTGTGATGTTTGCATAAGTAAGGACCATGCTGCCTATAGAGGATGACAGGAGCACCACTGTAAAAGTAAGTCCGTATACATTGTTAATGAAAACACTCTCGCAGGACAGTTTAAACAGTGAGGCGTTGTCACAGTAAGGATTTGTGATCAGGGTTCTGCATCTGTTCAGTCTGACGGTCAGCCCGAGCAAAATGGCCACCAGCACAAAGGCCGATCCCCAGGCAGAGACGGTTAGCTTGATCACCATTTTGCTGTTCATAATGATAGTGTAGTGCAAAGGATTACAGATAGCAATGAATCTGTCAAAAGCCATGATCATCAAAATTGTGTGAGATGAGGTGCCAAACAAGTGTGAGAAAAAGGCTTGGCCCACACACTCATAGTAGCTGATGAAGCGTTCAGAAGGAGGCACCAAGATGTCCATAAGCAGCCTTGGCACCATGATGGAGTTTCCTATGATGTCGTTGATCGTCAGGTTGCAGAAAAGCAGATACATAGGATGGTGAAGGCTCCTTTCAATGCAGACTAAGACCAGCATTCCCACATTGGCAAACAGGATAAAAATGTAAGCAACAAGAAAACATGCAAAAACAGGGAATATGGAGTGTTTTGTAACCTTTAGCCCCTCCACCTGAAGAGTGAAGCTGTTGTAGGTGTAGTTTTCCATTGAACTAAATCACTGAAAGAAAGAGTTGGGAGAGGGAACATATAGTAGGAATAATAAAATATACAGTAGTACATCAAACAAAATCTAGATATATTTACACAAATTATGGTTCATGAGGAGATAAATTACCCAAATAAATTTTTGCAGACATTCATTCGCATTTTCACTGTATTCAGCATTATCACAGTCAAATTTCAGGTCACAATTTTAATGAAAACGAATTTACCTGGTAAGTTCTGCATATGTACCTGCATATGTGTGTTTTAGTCTCTGTGTTTGCCTTGTAGTCACACGCCTTCTTCAAGTGACCAACAACACCTCAGGGCTTGACTTTTATGACTGTGAGACTATTATCTTGGGAGCACTGGGAATCCAAAATATCTGGCGTAAGTGAAGAAACTTGTTCTATTAACCGAGCAATTACGAGTGCTTGAAACTTGTTCCATTCAATCTATACTGTCAGCAATGTATCGTTTTTTTACTCTCTTTGGACAAAATCGTCAGCTAAATGCCCTGAATGTAAATAGTTTTGCAGGCCGCTCATGGGGGTGTACCGTCGCTGAGTATTTGGGTATCAGGAAAATGCATTATGAAATTTTGAGACGGTTCTTTTTGCATGGCCTAACACATTTTTACAGCATTCCAGTTGAATTATGCTTGGACCGTAACCATGTCCATCGATGCATCTGTGGAATACTCTTCATTAAATGAATCTATCTATTGAATCTAGTCAATGTGCCTCGGTAAAGGATGGATCCAGGGAGTAGGAGCCAAGTGACATTCACTTTTTAACACAGATGCAATTGTGTCTGATTGAAATGAGTTATCAAAGTAAATCCGTTTTGGCTTTTCCAATTAAAAACACATTTGATCATTTATTGTCAAGTAAGGTTTAGGTTTGCTTCATTGTTTCAGTTTAAAGTATGATGTTGCTTTTGTAAGCTGATTTAACATGAAGGCCTGAAACTCTCCTGAGATAAATGGGTCCTCTAACAATGTTAGAGGACCCATTCCTGATTGCGTGTAATTTTGCCGACAGATGCAACGATATATGTGGCTAAGCACTCCCTCACGGATCCTCTTTGTACAGAAAGTCCAAGGCTTCCTATAATATTAAAGATTTGTAAGCTTTCTAATTCATACAATTGTTATACTATGCAGCTAGGAGGTCAGAGCAGTATGTCACTCTCACTAATATTTTGTTTTTGGAGTTTTGGAGGTCAGTCAGGGTAACGATGGCATCTGTCACTTGTTCCTCCTGCAATGTGTAACGCAGATTTGTGTCACTCCAGGCCCTTATTGGCTGGCCTCTTCATTGTTGTGGATATAGATCTATTTCATGGAGGCACAACCAATTTGACTGCTGAAGAAGTTTTGACAGCAATTCAATCTTTCATCTTCATCCTATCTCACTCAGTAACTCGGTCTCTATTTTTATTTCTATACTATGACTCTCTGTTTAATGTTCAATATTATGCACCAATTTGGCAAAATCACATTCCTAGTTTGTAAAAAAACTCAGGCCAATAAAGTGCGTTCTAATTTTGATTCGGAGCTACAATTTTGTTCGGAATATCACCAGCCTCCCAAGGTCTCATATGCACAAGCCTTTTGGCCATGATGTCATTTTTGTGTGACATGCACGCATATTACCTGTATTGTATCTATGACCATGAATAATATTCCTTACAACGCCATATGAAGATGAATCACCTTTATAGTGCGCTTCAGTAATTTACTCATATGATACTGTGGCCACCCCTGGGGGTTGACCATGGAATTATACTTCTATGGAATTCCACCTCTATGTCAGTGCAAAGAGATAGTTCTGTGCTTTATGGTGGTGTGCACAGTGGCGCCGTGTCTGTTTGTGGTGTGTTGTGTTGCATGTTTTGGGGGATGATTCGGACTATGTAGGCGATTGCTACTGACTGACGACAAGACCAAAAAGCAGACTGACAGCCTTGGGGGGGGGGAAAGCCATTGTGCTGTTGAAATAAATGATGAACCATCACACGCTGGTCATTAAAAGTTATTCCTGTTGGTTGTGCAGCAATTTTGGCCACATAGCCCAGGTCTTTTCTGTATCAGTGTTAGTTCTGTCACTCGCCCCTCTGCTTGTCATTGAGGAGTTGTTCACTCAGTGTATCATCCTCTTTAATGTGTCAGAGATTTTTATTAACCCCGGAGGGAAAACAGGAAGCCACCACTAACTAAATACAAGAACACCAACACAACAGCCAACGGTGCAACATAAAAAGTGTGTTCCATTGTCTTTGCTCCTTTGAGTGCTCATCAAACGTATCTTCACAATGTAAAACAAGGAGGCTGTAACATATTCCAAACGGCAGCAGATTCAGCCAGTCCATTCTGTTCATCAGCTAAAGGAACACAGAAGATACCTGAAGGACCTCCATTGGCCCTCTCCTCACAGCACATTAGAAGGTGGCCAATGGGCTGGGCCGTGAGCAGACAGATCAGGGTGCAGGGGCTCAAGCCACATAAAGGTGCTCTGTATAGCGTCCGTCTGTTCTAAAAATAGAATTGAGGTGTCCACTTACCATGAATGTTAAACATTTCACATTTGAACGCATACATGAATATTAGAATGCAACACATACAACAGCATTCAAATGTTTCACACAATTTCATTGAGACAGTAACAATCACAGACTAATGTTAGTTCTAATCATCAATAAACCAAATGTAAAAAGCTATGAAAGAGCTGTTTGCCATAATCAGCCTATCCCTTCAAATTGAAATATAACATCAATCAGCCCACGGATTGATCTACGCAACACAGAGAGTCAGGAAGGCCTACATTTTTCTGTTAAATTACAACTTGTTCATATACTGGAAAACCCTACATGTAGTCCATGAAGGACTTCATGATTCTTACGAGAGGACCATTAATAACAACAAAAAACACAGTTTTTTAGATTATTAGACCAACTCATGGAAATATAACATAATATATAATTACTCTTTATTTAATATATAACTCCTATACAAATTGGATTTCATGATTGTGTTTAATGTTCATCCAGCCAAAGACAAATTAAAATGAACTGTCCAGTAGGCTAGTGAGCCTTAGCATCAAATGCAGCACGAGTTCCACTATTAATTACGGGCAAAAAACCCTTTCGAAAGCAGGTTCCGCATCTCTTTGGACTGTACTCCATATATGATAGGGTTGAGGCCACTGGGAACAACGTGAAACAAAATGGAGCACAGCTTCCTATACTCTGAGTACTGAGGGAAGCGATGCATTAGAATGGCCATCATTCCACATAAAATGATAATAACGTACACAGAGAGGTGAGTGCTGCATGTCTGCAGAGCTTTGCTGTTCAAAGCTTTGCTCTTACTGGTCAGGCAGACAGCGGTGATCTTGACATATGTAAGGGCCACACCGCCGATCGACGACGTCAGCAGCACCACGGTAAATGTCAGCCCATAGACATTGTTGATGAACACACTCTCGCAGGACAGCTTAAACAGTGAGGCGTTGTCACAGTACGGATGCGTGATCAGGGTTCTGCATGTGTTCAGTCTCACTGTCAGCCCGAGCAAAATGGCCACCAGCACGACAGCCACACCCCAGGCAGAGACAACCAACTTGATCACCATTTTGCTATTCATAATGATAGTGTAGTGCAAAGGATTACAGATTGCGACATATCTGTCAAAGGCCATGATCATCAGAATCGTGTGAGACGTGGTGCCAAACAGGTGTGAGAAGAAGGCTTGGCCCACACACTCATAGTAGCCGATGAAGCGTTCTGAAGGAGGCACAAAGATGTCCGCGATCAGCCTTGGCATCAGAACCGTGCTTCCTATGATGTCGTTGATTGGCAGATTACAGAAAAGCAGATACATAGGCTGGTGAAGACTCCTCTCGATGCAGATGAGCACCACAATACCCACATTCAGAGTTAGGATGAACAAATAGAAGAATAGTAAAAATGCAAACACTGGGTACGCAGAATGCTCTGTGACCTTTAATCCTTCCACCTGAAGTATGAGGCTGTTGTATGTGTAGTTTTCCATCACTGAAACCAAATTCACATATATTCCATACAACTTGAAACCGTTATCATAGCATATTATAACTACCTCAAGTAATTGTCCATATTTGGGGGAAAAAATATCCGGTGAGTACATAATGTGCCTCTCTTCACAGTGTCATCTTGACTTCCTCAGTGAACCTCAGAATCAAGTACTGCGCTTGTGTGACGATATATATGGGAGGGGTTGGTACATGATGTATGAGTCATGTGTATCCCACCATAGCAACATTCCCGTTACCAACAATAATAATAAGCATCTTGGGGCGGCGGTAGCTCAGGAGGTAGAATGGTTTTCGGGCAACTGGAAGGTTACTGGTTCGATCCCCAGCTCCACTGGGCTGAAGTGGCTCGGTGTCCTTGAGCAAGACACCGAGCAACATCTGCTCTTGACCAGCTGGCTGTTGCCTTGCATGCTTGACACCACCATCGGTGTGTGAATGTGTGTATGAATGGGTGAATGTGAGGAAAAGCGTTTTGGATGAAAACACGATATAAACTCGTGTTAACACCAGTGATTATCTTCATGCTGCTCAAGATCTCTGACACATTTAGATGGTCCTTCAATATTCCTGTAGTGGTCCTAAGCTTCAGTTCTTTCCCTGTCCCAGACCTGGAGGGCCTCCTGTTATTGGTTACAGGATTATGCCTCGCAGAGGCATCCTTGATCTTGCAAGTTGACATTTCTGGCCTTTCTTACAATACAATACATCACTGATGGTACGGCAATATTTTTATATTTTAAAGTATTCATATTTGCTAGGTGAATAGAACAACTTTCAGTGCCCATATTTTCTACCAGCAAAATTGCTAGGATAAGAATAGCAAGATAGCTAGGGTAAGTGCCAAGACTTACAAACATACAACTAAGATCAGTTAGATTCGACCCTGGTTGGGTAAGTGAGATACAAAAGTAGAATTGTTTTGAATGAGACCATTACGTTGGCCATGGTCATTATCTAAACCAGGGCATGCGGTCCGTAAGCTTATCCAATCTAGCCGGGGAGGCAATTTGCCAAAATGGATTCATTTCTTCTTTCTTATTGATTTCTTCACTTTATCCATCATCACAAAAACATATGTTGTAGCCCCTACAAATAGCCACTAAGCTGTACATTGCAGGAGATTAATTTGCGTTCATGGTGTGTTGTTAGTCCGTCGTTTCTGTTACAGCCCTCGACCTCAAATGACCTTGACGCCCCAGATCTAAATGAGAAATCAATGACAAAGCAGTTGAAATTGCAGCTGGGCATGAGTTATCTTGGTGGGTGAACTTTGCCACAATTCATGACGTAATACCATGTTTATTAGGAATGAATAAGAAAATAGAGGGGAAATATGCACGAGTCATGTTTGAAGTGTAAAATCAGGCTTATTTGATTTGTCTTGGTATATACAGTATAGCATGTATGGAGCCGTCCACTTGGCCTCCCAGTGACCATCAGCTAATACAATTAGATGTGTGGCTCCAGAGGCCAAAGGACACAGATCAGGCCGGTCTCTGTGGAGCGACAGCCTGGTGGTCTCTCTCTCTCTCTCTCTCTCTCTGTTCGTTCCCATGGTCCGTCTCATTGGCTTAACTCTCCTTGGACCTCTGTGCGTAAATTGTACTAGAACTTGTTTTTCATATACATTTAATTGATATTGATGTAACGTATTTAATGGTCTGACTGGCCGGTTGTGTCTTTGTGTGTGTGTGTGTGCGGGCCAGGAACATTCAGTACTCAGACGCGACCACATATCCCTAATCGTTCATCATCTAACTCGGATAAACATTTAGCCACAGCGGCAACAATTTTCTCCCTGAAGATTAATTAATGTGAGGAACAGTTAATAATGATGTTGTTTTAACCCTGCCGCTCAGGGGACTTCATTAATGACTGTGTTTGTATCGCCTAGTGAGCGTCTTGTGAGACACAGCAATAGATCTCCCGATTGGCGCTGACACGAAGACACCCCTGATAATGGCGAGCCCCCAACAGTGGCCACGCAGAGTGATGCAAATATTTGGTCATCGTTGTCCTGTGGCAACAGTAGCAACAGTTTGCAGACACAGGTGTATTCATTCGGAACAAATTGACGTTGGGTTTTATTTGTTCCAACAGATTCTGTTCTTTAAAACTGATTTATGTTTTGTGCCGCATCCCATGATTATAGAAAAGGTTAAACTCCACCTCTTTTGGTTCCGGCTCTGACCCGGCTCTTTGCTTCCTGCCCCACAGGGGCGGGGCCTACCAACCACTGTACAGTAACAGTTACACAACGCACCGTCTACAAAATAATGCAACACCTTATCTTACATTTTGTTTTACAATATACTGTCTCCCAGAGTTTGTTCATGCGGGTCGCAGTCATTCATTTGAGATCAGTACAGCTTGCTATATTTCACGGTCTACCACAGACAAATATACACAACAAATACACAACCATTTGTATCTTATATCTATGTTGAGTTGGAAGAAATCAGTGACAATATTGTAGATGACAGCATGTCACCACTTTGCTAGATGAGGCATTTATGGTGTAGGCTTGTCAAAAAAGTGTCTAACTATTAGGTTCAATGTAACCAGGTGTAAAATGCTAATGTATGGCAACAGCCGATTGCCACCGAGTCCAAGTATCACTTTGTGAAGTGTGTTAAGTGATTCAAAAGTTGTATGTACTGCCCACTGCTCCGAGTGCCAGGACCACCAGCGATGGCAACAACGTGTACGGCCTGGTGATGCAGGGCGTCTCTTGGTTACGCTGGATTCGAACCGTGGACATCCTACACAGCATTGCTTAGCATTGCCATGACACGCTCGAGCACTGCAGAGACATATGCCAGTGTCTTCCACACTTGGAAGAACTAGTGAGCTTGGTAAGTAGTGGTAAAAAACACAACAACAATGGTTTAGCGGCAATACATATGGAGTGGAAAACGCCACCATCAAAACATGTGGGTACCCCTTTAAGGCCCTTTAGCCAGCAAGAGGCTGTGGAGAGGCAAATGTCAATGATCATATGACCACCTGGCACATGCCACATTTGAAGCTATTCTACTGTTCGGTCACGTGGTGCTTGTTGCTATAAAGCAAAAGGGTCTGATCAGATATCTGCTATGTTTTCACTGTATATCACAACCTAATACCGATAGACTGTTGACTTTGTTTATGTTGTCTAGACTGTTTATTGGATGTGTGATGACTGAACTAAAAATACAACGATATAAAAGTGTTTGCACGAGTCATAGTGTGGCTTAGGTCATTTAACGAGAACGCTTATGAACACTGAGGATCCAAAAGGGATCCAGAACCATTTGTTTATTTATGTATTTCTTTGATTTGAGAGTTGAAATTAGACTCTTTTACAATGAGTAAAACAAGTCCTGTCTCAAGACCACAGCAGCACCATACAATGCAATGTCCTAGGTTACTTTGGGCTGCATCATCGGTCGTTGGTTCAAACTAGTTTGCCATGATGCAAATTTGACTCACATCTTGGCTGGCTCTATAGGTCTGGGTCACAGTCAAGTTGGTCAGCAGCGGCCACCCTCAGGTTCAGAATAGGCACAGAGAACAAAATTAATTTCTAAAGAAAGGGAACATTCAGCTTGAGCGGAAACCCAAATATGGGAAGAGGGACGAGGGGTCAGAATTCAGATGTTCATGTTAAGTGGACAGCTCAATTCTTTATTTTAGCCAGCCAAACAGACTATCTTACCAAGCTCGCTATACAGAGCACCTTTATGTGGTTTGAGCCCCTGCACCCGAATATGTCTGCTCATGGCCCTACCCATTGGCCACGTTCTAATGTGCTGTGAGGAGAGGGTCAATGGAGGTCCTTCAGGTATCTTCTGTGTTCCTTTAGCTGATGAACGGAATGGACTGGCTGAATCTGCTTCCACCTTAGGAATATTGCTAAGATTCGCCCAATGCTATCAGCCGCGGATGCAGAGACACTCATCCATGCATTTATATCATCTAGACTGGATTACTGCAATGCCCTGTTCTCTGGCCTACCAAATTCCACGACAAGAAGCCTCCAGCTCGTACAGAACGCTGCCGCTAGAGTGTTAACGAGAAC
>OMOU01000501.1:0-12715 GCA_900312585.1 Malacocephalus occidentalis
CCAGCAGCCCTTTGAGCTGAGCGTGGAGCTGAATGGAGTGATGCCAGACGCCAGCATCACACACATCAGCAACAACGTGCACCAGAAGTCACGCACACTGCACTGCGCTGAAGTGAGTGCCCTGCGTACTTTGGCTTCTGGATCCTAATAGAGGAACGCCTATACCTCTAGAGATTCTCTTTGGCCAATGGGTAGTCTGCAGTGTTTTCACGTCACCTCGACGGAGGGGGCACCACAGCAAAAAAGCTAAACTAGCCAGTACCAACTTTTTGGGCCAATGGAAAACCAAAAAGAGCCGAGTTCAGCTGTTACCATGCAGGGTAAAAACGCCATAAAATACCTCCTGAGTGGCTTGAGGTAAAAGCATCTGGTAAATGACTAAATGCTTTGAACAGTAAAAAGCTCCATGATAAGAATTAGCCACGAAGATGCAGACCAAAGTTAATTGGAGCGATCAACACTGATATGGTTTGTTTATCGATCGACCCTCCATTTGCCCCCCCCATGCAGAAGTGTGATGAGATCATCGTAGTCCACCTGGGCTACCTGAACTACACTCTCTATCAGATTGCGGTCCGCTTCAAAGGCCTGGAGAATATCACATACGACTTTAAGTTCAACTTTGTGGTGAGTGAGGCTTGGGAATAGGCCTTGAAGTGGGTCGACGTGATCATCGGCTTGAATTAGTCATTTGTCATGTTTTTTTTGTGTGTGCTCATGTTCTCTAATGTATTTTTCTGTGCCAACAGTGGAAAACATACAACCCCACCTTCTCTCAGGTGGAGATCTGGTTCCGGTTTGTCTTTGTAGTGCTGACCTTCATGGTGACGGTGAGATAAAAAGATTTGATTCTGGTCGTCGGTTTTTGTCAATTCTTTTCATGAGTCAAGATAGTAGATTTGGCTTCAATTATGCTCAATTATGCTCACATTAAAAAAAGCAAGATAACTAATTAAATGTGAATTGGTTCATAGTAATAGTAATGTTGAGTGTTTCCTCCACATTTTTGCTCCAATATTCAAATACTGGTTGTCATGGATACAGCCACCCGCTACACACCCATAGGATGTGGCATGTGGCATGTGGCATGTGTGTCACGCTGGCTAACGTGTCCCTCTCATGTTCCAGTGTCTGTTTGCTCATTCGCTGCGGAAGTTCTCCATGAGGGACTGGGGCATAGAGCAGAAGTGGATGTCCGTCCTCCTGCCCCTGCTGCTGCTCTACAACGGTGCGTCCCAAGAGCCCTCTGTGGTGGACATTTTGGAGTGGGTGAATGAAGATCTCGAATGACCAAGAATGTCTTTTTAGATTTTAGTATACTTGTGCAAATGGGCACAGTCTACCTCCCAACAGTAACTGCCTGTTACTGCGTGAAGGGATTTTCCCTAAACAATAATTTCTAGGCCCTTCAAACAAGTCGGTATGCTAAAGTTGATTCTTCCGCAGACAAAAGAAAACATGGCTCACATTGGCATACGAGGACTATGACGATCTGCAAGGATGTCGTCCAAGGCTGGGAGCAGAGGGTTAAACACTGGTGTCTCTATTAGGAACACCTCCCCGTCCTCACTCGGACCTCCCTCGTAGGCAGTAAGCCACACAGAGCGAGTTTGGGCACAGTGGCGGATGTCGGGCAGCTCGGGAACCTTTGTCCAGTGGCTGGCGTGGATCCAGGGTGCCCTCCGTTCAGTTTTTACAGGCGATGCTGTTGTGAGAGCAGGGAGCACCTGCCACAGTTCTTCCATCATTTCCTCCTGAAGTCCTGTAACTCGATCCAACTGGTGTATGGATGTCACAGAGCACAGTGGAGAGGGTTGCACAATAACGCAGCAGTTTCTCATCGTATAGGTCTGTACCTAGACACACGTAGACTTCTCTGGGCTGGGAAGCAGAAGCAGCTGGGTCCTCCCATTGCTCTCATATTAACACCAGGGGGAGGGCTCCTGTCCAAGTGAGACCTGTGTCTTGATACACTTTTGCCTTTTTATCACCCGGTGAAGTACATCACCACATTGTGAAATGCATGACAAATTAAGAGCACACAATGTCGTCTCCTTCAACAAATGTACTTTGGATAAAAGTGTCAAATACCCTAAATGTAAATTAATGTGAAACGGCTAATCGAGATCACAGCAGGTGGTACAAACAGCGTTCCTTCGACAGAAATGTAGGCTATCCGTTTTCTCCTGCCGACCTCCTCTCCTTTCCTAGTGAGACCGCGAGGGAGCTCACCCTGAGGTTCCCCTCTGTGCTCCTCATCTCCTCCACAGACCCCTTCTTCCCGTTGTCATTCCTGGTCAACAGCTGGTTTCCGGGGACGCTGGACGCCTTCTTCCAGGCCCTGTTCCTGTGTGCGCTGCTGCTCTCCTGGCTCTGTGTCTACCACGGAATCCGAGTCCAGGTGAGTCATTTTAGATGACATATCAAATAAGAGATTTATATTTAAGAGCTTTAAAAACATATTGACATACAGTATCTACCCCGCTATTTAAACATGGCGGATAACATACCACAAGAGTGGCGACACGGTGACCCTACGGTAGCAACGGTAGCTCCGCTTATTTTAGAAGGGGTTTTTATCACCATGTGAGTGGAAGTATCAGCGTTGACTGATTCAGTTTCTCACCAGTTGCCAAATAGTGCAGCATTATCGTCCGTTAAGTCTCTCCGGGTGAAATGCATGGAGTTTGAGCTTTTAGTTTGTGGATGAGCCGCGCGCCGGCTTGGCGTAAGGACCCGGTCTCTAACGCTGCAGCAGCCAGACGTTAAGTTATAGCCTCTAAACTGATAGCGATTGCGTCTTGCAACGAAAGAGATGAGAATTGTGCGAGACTCCTCACTCCTCTTTCTCTCCATCACGTTCTCAGGGAGAGAGGAGATTCCTGACCTTCTATGTGCCCAAACTGATTATCGTTGGTCTTCTGTGGCTCTCTGCTGTTACACTGGGGATATGGCAGACGTAAGGCTCTATCCACCAAGCGTGGTATTCATTGTTTGCCATGTAAAATACACCTCAATACTTAAGTACCCCGCCTCATTCTCATGTGTTTGCAGGGTCAATGAACTGCAGGATCCTACCTACCAATACAAAGTTGACATATCTCACTTCCAAGTGAGTGGTTTTCCTCATTGAGGAGCCCCGGGTCTGTGACTTCACATTTGTTCCACAGTGAACAGTTCCTGCTGTAATAATACTGTCATTGAATTGGTAGAATTGGTAAATATCTTGTATACGCAGGGCATGAAGATCTTCTTCCTAGTGGTGGTGGTCCTCTACATCCTGTACCTCATCTTCCTCATCGTCCGAGCTTGTTCAGAACTCCAGAATATGCCATATTCAGGTAGCTCAATATTATCGCTGCGATTGGCACGCCCTTAAAAACCTCTTGGGTCATTTTAGCTACAGAAATGCCAAATTAACCCTCATTTTATCACCAGATCTCCGGCTGAAGTTTTTGACATCGCTTACCTTTGTAGTGCTGATTATAAGGTATGTTTTATAGCAACTGTCACGTCTCCTGTCTTGTTTCTTTTTAAAGTCAAACTGTGCTGTTCACATAGCCTCATACAGCCATGTACTTGTGTAGTGCTTGTGTTATGCCGTGTTAATATCTACTCTCCAGCATGGTCATCCTCTACCTGCGCTTCGGTGCCAAGGCTCTTCAAGACAATTTTGTGGCCGAGTTGTCTACGCACTACCAAAACTATATCCTTTATTAGACTGTTGGGGATTTGACTCGTTGAATTTGAAGTGATCGTTCCTTGATTCTTCCTTAACTCGAAACGTACCTGCAGAGTTTTTATCCTTCTATGGCCTGCTCAACTTTTACTTGTACACGCTAGCCTTTGTCTACTCGCCTTCTAAAAATGCCCTCTACGGTATGTATCATTCACAAGTGAAGTGGCTTCTTCATACTTGACCTTATTTGACATGATTTGCACGAATCCTTGTCTTTTTTAATTTCCCAGACTCTCAGTTAAAGGACAACCCTGCGTTCTCCATGCTAAACGACTCGGACGACGAAGTGATTTACGGGTACGAGGCAATGAATCCAGATGACGCATCAAACGTTAAATGGCTGAACAAGTAGACTACGTGCCACACCAACGCGTGTCTTGCTTCATGTATGGACACTTGGTCCGCCTAAAGCCGCTCTATTTCACGGCCTCTCCTACACTCACACTGAGCCTCTCTTTGACGCAGGAGTGACTACGAGGAGATGCCTCTGCAGAACGGCCGCGCCATCAAAGCCACCGCTAAGTATCAGGACGAGAGTGACAGCGACTGACGGCCCCCCCACGCCTTTTCCCGGTCCGAGGAGCGTGGATTCGTAGTGTGGCGTGTGTACATATAGGCGGAAATGAAAAAAAAAACATTGAACTGTATATAAATATATTTTTAGAAAGAAAGTTTGGACGTCAACTGAATGTAAAGGTTTGCAGGTGTGCCATGTTTTCAGCTGTGTTCCCCCAATGTTTAAGTTTGATCTGGTGGGGATAAGAGGGTTTCACCGCCATGTGACAAAAGCCCCCCCCCCCCCCACGGGCTATGGCACAGTTTGGAGAGCCAGCGTTTACTCTGAGATGAGGGGGAAAGGTGCCAATATGGTATTTGTAATAGTTGAATATTTCAATCTTTATTTTCTGGGGTGTTGTTGGACCACAGCTGTTGGTGCTTTGACGATGACACAAGGAGTTTTCCCAAAATGTAAAAAGCTAGTTCAGCATCTATATGCAGCTATATGATTAGCCGATGATTATTTGGCTAAAAACGTAGGTCTGTTCCATTCCTGTAATCAAAGCATTCTTTGTGTAACAGCCTATGATTGCACTTATTGTTGTTTTAACACGAATAATACATTTTATCCATAGTGCTTTTCAGCATACTCGCTGTTTTTGTTTTCTGTACCATGCTTTTGGTGTGCCACTGAGAAGGAAAATGACAGGACCAGTAATGTTAGTTATTGATGTGATGCCACAAGCCAAACTCTACTTTGAAATGGTTGTTTATAAGTATTTAAAGAAACATCTTTCCTCTTTCAATAACCACTTTCCTCTTTCTCTATCCCCTATTTGAATGGCGTTGAGATGCATTGCTGTTCATAAAATTGCAACTTGTGGGTGAATCACCTGTAAAAATGGAATCAAGTGTATTCTGATCAGGACGGTGCCTTGTCAGTCATGCCATGTTTAAATAGAATTTTATAAACATTGATTTCTCTTATGAATGTATCTGTTGATTTAGTTTATTTAATGTCTGAGGGGTAAATACAGGAAATGTGTTTTGAGGCACTTGCTTGCAATATATTTGTTGCTTTATGAAATAAAATAATGTACTGGACTCTAATGCCACATTGTGTGTGTGAAAGATATCTGAATCCAAAAATTAGAAGTTGATCCAGAAATTCCACTGTTATACACAAGTATACTCTTGTATCCTTGGTGTATGCAATAAGATGTTATCACACACACACAGAGAAGTGACTTGTTCAGATAGCCAGGCCGAAAACACTGATGATGCAGTACATGGTCTTGTTCTCCCATCTCACTGTGCAGCTTCCTGTTAAATAGAACATACACACACAGACGGCATTCACTTTGCTTTTTGAACATCACTTTATATTTACTGATTGATTCTGATGTACTTTGATGTACCTTAAGATACAAGAGGAGTAGGTTTCTGTTTCTGATAGGCGTTTATACCATTCTGATTGGCCTGGCCAAGTGTGCCTTAATACCATATAATCCACACGTAGTTCGGCTCAAGTTGGTCAACTTTTAACCACAGCAACATTAAAGAAAGTGTAAGTATCATTAACAATCACGGAAGTTACCACATAGACTTCTGACATCCATGGCCTCATAATGACCCGTATAAGCGGGATAATCGACTTGCACGCCTCCTCTCTTATGTATTTGCGCGCTTACCGTCGGTGCTATTGTCCCAGAAGCAGGTGCTGGCTGTCTCCAGACCTGCTCCATTCTTCTGCACGATGACACACGTAACTGGAGTCACACACACACACATTATTAACGACAGTTAAAAGACATGGCTCACAGAGACGTTTGCTGTTAGCAACCCACTTACCAATGTACTTGAAGGGTTTGCTGAGCTTGCCCAGTTGACTCAGGCACTGCTCCAATATGCTATTGGTCCACTGGTGGACTCTGCTGTGCTGGTAGCCGTTCGCCCCGATGACTGCTTCTACAGACTACAGCCGACATTACGCAGGATTTCAATTCTATCACACAATTAACCAGTCTAAGACAAGACAATATTGTGCTACTTGTTCGCTAGGTAGCGCCTATGATGAGGCCACGGCAGCGCTTAGGAACCATCATGGCGTCCTTAGCAACGTAAACAATACTAGGTATCGTGTTAGCTCGTCCAATACAACTTGCGTTAAAGAAACAGTATTGGCTATTTAGCTACGTTAACTGTGCAGAAGTAGGCTCAGTTCAGTCTTACCTCTTTTATAATGATGCTTACTTCTTCAACGACAAAGGCAGTCTGTCAAAACAGAAACAGAAGATGTGGTCGATTTTTTAACCCAAATATATGGATAAACTTTATCCATCTAATTTTTGTTGTGTGCCATTTTTTATTTCCTAATGTGAAACCGAACGACACAAATATTATGAAAAAGTAGATAAACCGCTCATAAATATGTCTATCTTGCCTCCTCCGCTGCTTCATACTCGTCCATTGCAAACGCCTGCTGCAGACTTCTGCCGACTGAACATGCGCAGTGGTTCAAGTCGACGGGACGTGTAGTACAGTATAACCCCCACAAGCTGTAGTAGCCTGCTTATTTGTTTATGACTATTTCAATACATGCAAATCATTATTACATTTTTACATCAGAGGACTCCAGGATACAACACTGATAACGTGTGCATCGGGGGATGTATGAATAACTTGGTGTTTGTATGAAGAATATTCCTCTGCGTAACAAATTGGTTTTAACGTGGTTAATATGGGGCCTATTGGATACATGTAATGAGTTATGTTTTAAAAGGGCTGATTGTTGAGCCTGACCAATATTGTGAGTAAAATAAAAACAAAAAACAATTTAAAAACGTGTTGCGCTTCGATAACCTATGCACCCTCCAGTTGAGGGGTTGGGACAGCTTCGTACTGATTGAGTAAGAGACGGTGCAGGTTTGTTTGAGTGAAGCCATGCTCTCAGTTTGTTGCGTGTTTACTTGTTTGTTTCTGTTGGTGACGTCTGTCGTGCCTGTTCAATGTCTTCATACTTGTCGACCTTACGATCGTTAAAACGCTTTTAACCATTCTGAACACACATTTTCACAACTTTTTACACGGTTAACAGGCTGCTGTTGTAGCAGTCTTTGATGGCCATACCATGAATACATTTGTTGTTGATAAGACACAATAGGCATTTAACGAAATAGTTTTAACAATGCTTGAAATAATTTTTCACACAAGCTCATTCACCACCAAAATGCAATATGTTTAATGCAACATTTGCACACTCGGTTTCAAAACGGATAGTCATATATTCAAAAGCTCATACTGTAAAGCTGTTGAACTGTTCACATTCACAAGTTAATGTCTTCAACCATCATCCACATGACGAAAATATTATTCCAAAGATATAGATTAGATTCGGCCTACATCAGGAGAGAATATAAGGTGCCATGTAGACGAAAATACATTTAGCAGTGCTAAGGATCGAAGACGGGATGGGATATGAACCCTGGTTAGGATAAGTGGGAGTGGGTTAGGGGGGAGAGGTTGCGGGGGTAAAGGAGGGCAGCCATGCCCTCCTTTCAATGTCCTTACACCATCATTTGACACAACCCAAACCCACTCAATTTTAAATCTTCAAAAACCTAATACTGGAAAAAATATCCATGAATTTATAGTTCATTGAAATCATAAATGCTGCTTCATTTTTGAGCGATGGGGAAAGAATTCTGGTCCATTAACTCGCCCACTCTCTCCTGGAGGATCTGAACCACCTCTGCGAGAATGAAGACATGGGTGTCATCAAGATCCTGGATAATGAACTTTTTTCCTAGGGCGCAGGTCTCGTCCAGGTATAGGAGGAACTGCTTCATGGCAGGGTCACTGTTGAGGGAAATATAAGACACTCAGTGGCAATGGTAAGCCAATGTCAACTAGAAATGCGAGGTGCAATCACTCACCATTCGACAAGAACACCCTTCAGCACGTTTACCATCTTCATGGAGTGTGGGGGGGGGGAGAATGTAGAGTTGGTTATACGTAGCTGATATGTGTGCAGTCCTCTGCAACACAAGATACGTTTAGCACAGGGGTTAGCCAATGTATGTAGTTTTTGTGTAGAATGACAATTACGTGGAGTGAATTTAAATAGTAACGCGTCAGCCGAGCGAAATACATTGAAATGATAACGGGTTCGTAAAACAGTCCCTTCCCTTTAACTCTACAAAATAGAATGAAGAGATGATTAGTATCTACATACACAACATTAACGGGCGGAATAATTCACGTAATTTACCTCTGCTTAGCAGTTATCATGAATGTGCATGTGTAGCAATTATTGCTAGCGACGACGCTAGCAATGCATTGTGGGATATGTTAGTAAACACTATGAATCGCATCGAGGGACAAACTTGTCAATTACATTAAAACCACACTCAAAACAAACGTTGCTAATTTGGCAAATACGGACTAATTGCTAGTTATATTCATGTTGCTTTTACCATAGTTATTTCATGAAATGTGCTAAATAAATTACGTACAACCATCTAAAATAACCTTGCATCAGAAAATCACTATGAGTTAGTAAAAAAAAAACACAATGATTTTAGCTATATCCTGGCAAAAATGTATAGAAATGGCAAACTGGGGGGCTTCCCGTTTATTACTACACTCATAACATATGAACAACTATATTGAAAGATACATTTACACCAAAAACAGCAACTCCTCCAAACAATGACAAGAAAAAGGACCAAAATTGAACCCCCAATATTACAAGTAAAAAAAAAAGAGATTAAAACCAGAACTCTGTCAAAAATCAGGTCAGGTATGAGAGGCCACCACAAGGACACTGTTGCAGGTGACTACAAGCTTGCCAGGATATATACACAACATTGTGTGATTATTGCATTTTGGTTGCAGCTACAGTTGCGGTAAGGCTTGGAGAATTACTAAAAAGTGACCCCATTTGATATGGAAATTGGACAAGACCACACATTATTATGTGTATAGTTTTAAGCTATAAGATATACAATTGTATCTGTGAATTGTAGGACAAAAACACGCACGTGCAAACACAGCATGGAGGGGGATGCTGTCAAACTATCAACCAGAACATGCTACACTAAATAGCATACAAAGGCAGGCATCTTTTTCTGTGTGTTTCATTCTTTCAATTGACTTTTGTACATTTTCTAATTCGTGTTGAGCTAGGGCTGTGGAGAAAAGCAGAAAGACCAAGAAACCCAGTTGTCTGTGGTATAGAAGTGCTCTCCCATAGACCCAGGCCAGCTCTCCTCCACGGTGGATCCAGAGTCGTGGCCACCTTGCCAACAGGAGACCGTAGGCCTGGCCTGGCCAGAACCACGCTGCTGCTGCCATCTCAGGACTGATAATTGTGGTGAATAAAGTCCAGGACTTCATCCTTGGACAGTTTATCCGGGTCAACCCGGGTTTGGGAGTCGTGAACTATGACCCCATCTTCCCATGCCCAGAAGAGACGCTCAGAGTGGCACACACTGAGGGCAGGAAAACACAAGGTGATGAAGTATTCACGTTGTGACAATGGGCCAAGAGACAACATTTCATGCGTAGAATTTGGTCCTGAGGGTATAGTTGCGAGGGAGCATACCGGAAGGGTGTAACGGAGTCCAGTGGCATGGAGAAGGTGGAGTCCTTGGTGATCTTATTGTAGAAGAATTTCTTTTTATGATTCTTGCTATATGCCATGGTCCACGGTTCTATTTGGGATAATGGTAACATCATGATAAAACCCACTTATGGATGTAAGTTTAGGTGAGCGGACACACAGACACACACACCATTGACTGTCTTGATGATGTACAGGCCGGTGGGGAGGAAGTGTCTGTCGTCTCTGCCAGTGTAGGACAGACGCGGGACTCCGCCAGAACTCTTGGTCACCTTCATCTCCAATCTGGAGACCCAAAACATGAATTTAAAAAAAGAGCAGGTGCGTGACGCCATCACGTCTGTATGACACCATGTCAGAGTGAATTTCTTCATGACTCGTCTCATGCATACCTGACAAAGATCTTCTCCATCTCCTCCAGTCTGTACACCTCCTTCACCCTGTACGAGAACAACAAACATACTTTTAACCTACCATTTTTTACCTGTAGAGGGATACACTACATTTTGAAATGTGAGAGGTATCCGAGGTAATTGCATTTTAGCTAGGCTACTGTTTATAGCAGGGTAGTTTGCCACATTAGAATTCTATACTGAATTCTATAGAATTCTATGCAGGGGAACTCAGTGTTAGCGAACTAACCTATTTAAGTTTCAACAACAATGAAACATGGGGAGACGAATACAGTAAACGGTGTGTACCTGATGGGGTTCATGTCCGGCCGGCTGGGCTTGGAAACGGCCTTCACAAACTTCTCAGCCATTTGGATTCTGTAGAAGACAGTGAAGTGCCATGTGTAACCACATCCTCAACTTTGAGATAAGTATTCACAGGAGCACTTTGCTGGACCACAGCTCATATATTCCCGTAAGAAAGCTGTGGAGAAAACGATTGTTCAGGGACTTCAACACAGCACATCTTAAAGGGAGTGCTGTACCGCTGGTTGAAGTGCAGTTCTCTGACATCTGTCCCGTTGAGGACGAGTGCATCCAGCACATGCACCGCGTTGATTCTCCGCTGTGCTTTGCCCTGAGGATACAGAATAGACGGTAAAACAAAGTACTCCACCGCACAGGCACAAGCAGAGCAGCCACATGCCCATGTCCATGATGCATGGCATCTGTAGTCCGACAAATAAAATACTGATGTCACTAAAATGGGACTGGATGTGTGTTTTTACCGTAGGATTGCAGTCGTGTTATGCATATTCGGAGTCAACAGGTCATGTTAGGACTAGTCAACAGGTCACGATAAGACTAGTCAACAGGTCAGCTTAGGACTAGTCAACTGTAGACTCCTCACCTCTCCCTTCAGCTCCTGGACCACCTCCACACTCAGCAGTGTTTCCCTGGGCAGCTCCAGCTTGAAGTTCTCCAGCTTCCTCCAGCGCACAGGCATCTTGCCCTCCCAGATGTAGATCTGGGACTTCTACACCAGCCAACCATCATCACAGTAAAATTGTTGTATATTGTATATTGTATATTTCAGAAATTATATAGCTTATAAAATACTTTACAAATGCATTATAATACCAAACAAACATTTTAAATTGATAAAAAGTCACATAAAATAAAATAATTTAAAGTAAGAAATGGAGATGTATGATTGTTTTAATACACCACCACAATAGTGCTTTGTTGCTATACATTTCACTTGAGACTTGGAACATGGGGGAACCCCACTGACCCAGGCTGGCCTCGAAGCGTTATCAACCTGCTGTACTCCTCTCTCTCTCTCTCTCTCTAACCCTCAACCATTCCCACCCGCCGTCTCGAGACTAACCAGACCACACCCTTGGTTGACAAACAAGGCAGAAATACAGGCAAGTAATATTCCGTTGTTCAGTTCAGTCCAGGAGACAATAACTTCTCCAGCTATACCGGGATGAAATGAAAATATCGGTGTGTTTAAATGCATTCCATGGGTCCACACACTCACCCCCAGCGCCAGCAGGAAGATCTGCTCCCCTCCCCCCACGATGCAGCGGAAGTTGAGCACATCATGAACCTTCTCCAGTGTGCTGGAGCTGAGGGCAGTCACCTTGGACTGGAACGAGTCCACGTCTGAACTCTGGAGGTGGAGCGGAGACAGAGAGCCAGGAGAAGGGAGGACAGACCAGATGAGAGTTACGTCTGGGGACGGGGGTTGATAGAGGGGGTTGAGAGAAGGCGATTGGAATTTTTTAATTTGGGGGATTTTGTGTCGACCTTAATTAGCTCATAGAACTTTGACTTGGGGTCTGAGGAGGAGGGGGTGACTCTGGCCTTATCGGGGACCTGGAGTTGGAAGAAATGCACCAGATATGATAAAGATATGATAAGCGTGATACATGGAGCTTGTTTGGCTAAAAGCTTTATGGGCACTCACTCACCCCCCACAGCTTCATGCAGTCCTTCCTGATGTCAGCTTGCCGGCTCTCTGATAGAGCTCTGGGGAAGATTACACACAGAGGGGAAATAAATAAATCAAGGCACATACAACAGCTTGGCTGAAGACAAGTATTACGGAGAAACCATGAGAGCGGAGTTACTCACTGGTCTAAGACGTAGGCGTGGATCTTGGCCAAGGCCTTTATCTGGACGGCACAATGTCTGTAAGCAGAGAGATGCACACACACACACACACACACACAGACACAATCAGCCATGTCATGACATGGTCACAGTTGTGCCCTCAGGACAGCACAAGAGGCAGGGGTTCCTACCCCTCGTTGGAGTTGACCATGTAGTGGTAGAAGGCCCGGTCCTCTTTGATGACGCTCAGTGGCACCACCTCCAGCACGTCCGACTCGGACTGCCTCAGCTGGTTGAGCTTCAGGTTGATCTTGAACATGTACTCCCTGATGGGGTCCGAGC
>OMOU01000504.1:0-13075 GCA_900312585.1 Malacocephalus occidentalis
CTCAAATCCTTCCATCATGCGTAAGAGCATCTTTATGGGATTGACTGTGGTGTGTGTGTGTGTGTGTGTGTGTGTGTATGCGTGCGCGCGCATGTGTCTGTCTGTCTGTGTGTGTGTGTGTGTGTGTGTGTGTGTGCGTGTGCCTGTGCCTGTGTGTGTGTATGTCTTTGAGAGGTTGGTGTAATGGCAGCGGATAATGTCTTAATGATGATGCTGATGTTTGATTGTTGAGTGATGATCTCGGTGTAATTACACTGGAGAGTATCGAAGGATCATCTCGCACTCTGAGCAGTCATCCCACCGTGAGGCAGAATGTGCGCCCTTTGTAACCTGGCTGTACCAGGGAATGCTCTGTCGTGTCTCTGGTTTGGAACCAGTGTTGTTCCTGATTCATTTTCGTGCGGCATTCATTCACATACGGAGATGTGCTGAGGGGTGACAGGCTGTGAGACGGTTCTTGCAGCCAAGGTTACATTTCTAGTTACATTTCACTGTCAGTGGGACTATTATGTGCAAGTAGACTATACACTGTACATGTGTGTGCGTGTGTGTGTGTGTGTGTGTGAGTGAGAGGGACCGGTATACGCGCACACACACACACATGCGCGAGGACGTGACCACGTGACCACAGTGTTAAAGGCACTTCCAACCGCATGAAGCCAAGAGCATTCTATTTAATAAGGGTTTAATGGGGACTTTTGTCATATGTTCATTTCGGTGGTTTCCCCCAATATAAGTGAAATTGCTGCAAGCTGCCCCATTTGGAGCTCTCTCTCTCTTAGATTTCCACATTAATGGGCATGAATCGTGACTTCATGCTGCATTTATATAGTTACGGACAGCCAATTTATTCTTGGCGCACTGCGTTTGTGTTATAACATGTAATCAATGTGCGTATGTGTGCGTGTGTCGCGCACGTGTGTTTGTGCGCGCGCGCGTGTGTGTTTGTGTGCGTGCGCGTGTGTGTGTGCGGTCTCTCCATTTGGAATCCTGGTTTGTGGCTACGAAGCATTCTGTTGTGTTTTCTTCTCTTTGCACCTCGGTAGGCGTGGGCGCACATAAAATACACACATTCACACACACACTCCACGGCCAGGGGACTGTGTGTTGTACGTCGGTCGGACAATTACAGAAAAAATCACTCAACTGTCACTCAACTGTCAGGTTCAGGTCATGGGTGCGGATGTGTGTGTTTGGTCTGCGTGTGTGTCTTCCTTGTACTTACTTGTAAGGCGAAACATTATAAACCCATAAGTCAACTAAACGGCTTCACATGTAAAACGCTAACCGCCCTAACTCTAAATTCAATGGAAATGGAAAGAATCTTGCAAAACCAAGAATAGGAGATAGGAGATTGTTCCAGTGCAATTAGATTTACCTAGCGAAATTACAAATGACAACCATATCCTAACATCTAGGAGTGTGCGGTGCAGGAGGCAATTGGTGGACGGCCTCGCACACTTCATACCCCACTTCTCTCCAGAGTGCATCTTACGCCCACGCTATCACCGGTCAGAGGACGATGGACCCGTGGAACATTTCCTGGACGGCGTGTGTAGACGAGGCGGTGCGGTTTTATAAACCGCATGCCTCTGCTACCCTCGCGTCCCTCGGTTGTTTCCTGACACTCTGGGACCCGGAGGAATGCTTCAGCCAGAGCGTAGTATGTATGTGTGCGTATGTGTGTGCTGATCCGCGGGGCGGGACCAGACGAGGACCCGCGACGGACCATATGGATCTGATAGAGAGCGCAGATAACAGTAGACGCAGCGGAGCCATCTCTAGACCTAGACAGGAAGTGTGTATACTGAGACAGATCAGCGTGCGTGTGTGTGTCTGTGTCTGTGTGTGTGTGTTAGTGTATGTATGCGAGCGTGTTCGTGTGTGTGTGTGTGTGTGTGTGTGTGTCTTCCATCTTACTTGTAAGGTGAAACATTATAAACCCATAAGTCAACTAAATGACGGCTTCACTTAAATCTAAAACAGCCTCGTACATGAGTTAAACCAGTGGTTGGCCCGGGAGGGAGCGACCTCAGCGCTCGCTTCATATGCCAGGGCTCCATGTTTAACATCCAGGGGCCGCACTCGGAACAATGGATGGTGGTGAAGTCACATGATTATGAGTACGTATCCACGCGGGTTTATGCCAACATTAACCTTGTGTGTTGCCTACCTATGCTTGATGTACTTTTTCTAACTGAAAGTAAGCCTGGATACTGTCCTTCCATGTCGCTCTTATGACTGTATGTTATATATGTTATGAATCTCATTCTAGCTACCATTGGTTATAGTGTCGATGATTGCTGAAATATTCATATATAATCATATTTATTCTTTGGCAATTACTGCTGTACTGTAATTAGATAACAGGTTGCTATTTGCTATTTTTACATGCCTGAGAGGCATGTAATTTCATCTGTGCTGTATGTCAATATAGCACATTTGACAAATAAAAGAACTTTGAACTTTGAACTTGAACTATTTACTATTAGCTATTAACCATGTGCTGTCGACACAATAACAACCAGACTTTCTTACTCATGTGCTGACATCACCACATTCACAGGGAGAGCAACGGTCAAGAGAACAGGATTTATTAGCAGACCTTTGCTCCGTTGTCTTCCATGGCAGGTGAGTCCAAAGACGCATTTTCATTTTTCATTGTTCAGATCCACCAACGACTTGAAGGCTACAAGATGTTCAGGTAGGAAGTCTCTCTCTTGATATCTATGACTCTTATTCACATATAATGCTGGAGATCCACTGCGCCATGCTCAAAACACGATCCTTATTTGTTTCTGTACAGTTCTTATCAGCTCGCCTGTGTCTTTCTGCTGCTTCATGGAACAGTAGCGAGGCCAAATAAACCCTCGGTATGTGCTGCTGAAAATGACAGGTCATTGTTTTGTTGGACACAGTTCACCTGACTGCTCTCTTTTTCTGATTTTGCAGAATACATTTGTCAATGTAGCAATCCAAGAAAAAATGATGTAAGTTAACACTTATTCCCATGATTTGAACTACCCATTTGGACATACAATATCAACAAATGTGATTCATTCATGTAATCCTCGCAGAATCTTTCAATGTTCACGTTTCATCACATGACAAGATACATGTAGGAGACATAATCCACACATTGAGCAGCAAGCATAAAGGCTATTATTGTTATATACAATTGCAAATGTTTTCATCCAGGACTGAGAAGGGAGAGGTGGACTGGGGACTCCAGATCGAGCCCCCAGAAGACATGGACGTGACGAGCTACGACATTGACCGCAGCATGAGGAGCTGGCAGAGCATGGCGGAAGCCAGACCAGACGGAAAGTACCGGACGGCTGAAGAGGATGTTGGCGAGCTCCAGCATCTTTCCATGGTTAACCAAGTAGCCCCTATAAACCGAGATGTCTCTGACATCGCTGTTGTTCCTGAGCAGTACGAGATAGCCGAGGAGGAGGTCAGGAGATACCTCGCCCCGCTCGTCGGCAACATCGGTGTCTCTCGCCAAAAACCGGAGCAGGACATCCACCACGGTGACAACCTGGATGACACCTCGCAAGTGGGCGTCCCGGCCCCGGCAGGACGCGATGTCATGGCTCAACCAGAAGTCAGATTGTACTTGGAGCCAGAAAAGGACATGGACGACATCTACCACGCTGACTACAAGTTAGCCGAGGAGGAGGTCAGGAGATACCTCGCCCCGCTCGTCGGCAACATCGGTGTCTCTCGCCAAAAACCGGAGCAGGACATCCACCACGGTGACAACCTGGATGACACCTCGCAAGTGGGCGTCCCGGCCCCGGCAGGACGCGATGTCATGGCTCAACCAGAAGTCAGATTGTACTTGGAGCCAGAAGAGGACATGGACGACATCTACCACGCTGACTACAAGTTAGACGTACAAGTAGAAGTCCCGGCCCCGGCAGGACATGATGTCATGGCTCAACCAGAAGTCAGGCTGCACTTGGAGCCAGAGGAGGACATGGACGACCTGTACCATCAGAACTAGCTAATGCCTGTGGCGCCGTACCAGCTGACGCTGCTGCTGATGCTGTGCAGCCCAGAGGGCAGCGGATAGCGGACATAGATGTTCTGTAGTGACGGCCTAACCCTGATCCTAAACCTAATCCTGATCCTAAACCTAATCCTGACCCTAACCCTAAACCTGATCTTAAACCTGACCCTAACCCTAAACCTGACCCTAACTGCAAACAGGCTTCTAATCATCATCATCACCACCACCATCTTGATACTCCTTTTGTCTTCATTTTCTTGTTGACATTCATTTTGATGCAACATTTTGCAAGAATAAAGAAATGTTTAATTGCTTCCTGGTGTCCGTGTATGTTGTCATCAAAAGCACATTTATATAGGCAGTGGGATTATGTAGAGATGTTATCACCAAAAATGCTCAGTGATTTATTTACACAAATTAAAAATGGAGGACATTATAAATGACATGTAACTGAGGGCAATGGCGTATTACATACATATTTGAATTCTCTGTATGACAATTCACATTATTCGCCTTACAGATCCACATTTTTGGTCTGTGTAATTTGTCATCATTATTATATCAACTGAGAAATATAGATGTTCACAAATGTATTTCTCTCTAAAATAAAGATCTACATTTACCGTACAATTACAGACATAAGCTCAGCAAATAATAAAACAAACAGTTTCTGAGTAAAGACTGAACAACTGTATTGCAGACCGCAATATTGTATACAACTTGAATACTAGTCGAGTAGCTCAGCAGGAATGACCCCCTTCTTCAGTATTAAGTTACCGTAGAGAGCGGTCTCACTGTATGGGCAGAAAAAAGCAACCATTATTTAGAATGATACATCAACAACAATTAAGCCTGCTTTATATTTAGTTAAAGTATACATACAGCTGGTATTTGTAATATTTCTGCCAGAGATGGATGTTATTCAATCAAGTGCTGCATTTCTTTTTGGAATCTAACTTGTTGGAATTTCTAACACCTTTTGTAGACACAGTATAACACAAAGGCAAATATATATATGTATATAAATGCAACCCTTACCCTGTTGCGACAACTGCGAATGCTGTCTTGGCTCGCTCGTAGAAGGCGAATCTCTCAACTTTTTCAAGAGGTTTCTAAATTCAGACAGCAAGCAACAAGAAATAGTCGATCATCAAGAAATATGCCTACAAATGGCCTTCTGCACAGGACTGAGAGCCTGCCAAATGGCCCTTTTGTCTTTTCTGCTAGCCTATTACAGCCTATTATTTGTGTTTGTTTTAACATAGATAATAACACAATTGTTATTTCAATCAATATGGAGAGATTCAGGCGTGTTCTCACCTGTACCAGACCAACCTGATCCAGAACAGTGCTATAAATATCCCATATGGGAACATCCAGACCTCTCTGTCTGTCTGCCTGGACGAGGTCCATGACTGCAGCCTTTATAGTGATGGGAAAGCAGGTTTTCTTGCTTTTAAATGGTTCAAACAAAGGTTTATCATGTCATGATAACAATCAGCTGGCCTACCGGAGAGGGGACATAAGTGTCTAGCGGGAAAAGTTTCAGAATAGCTTCCAAAAGCTGAGGGATGCCAAGACCTAGAATTTAAAAAAAAGTTAAAAGGCAAGTCCATTTTTTGTATTTTACTTCTGTGGGTACAGAGTAAGTTTAACGAGAGACGCACACACATACCGTCAGCCCTGATCTCCTTGGGCCCGTGACCACAGATTGAAGACACTGGGAAATTAACATCGGCAAGAACTGAAAGTCAAACAACAGCATAATCGCAGGGTCAGAGGCAGCAAACTGCAGGACTGTGGGTCGACCACCTCCCCTGCAACTCCTACAAGAGGATCACTAAACGATGATCAGTGGCGGTTCCAGACCCATGTTACTGCGGGGGCCTGAAGGCTGGGGCCGGTTGTTCTGTCAGAGGGTCTCATTCAACCCGGGACAAAAGAGGCAAATACAGTGTCCAAGCTGTCAACATGTTTAGTTCAGTGTATAAATTGATGGCGCTTCAAAAAACACATAAAACGCATTTATCCAAAGCGACTTACAATAAGCACGTGTCGAAAGAGACAGCAATATATCGTGGTGGTACATACAGAATAGAACAGGTTTCAAGCATTAATGTGGCTTTTATGTATTAATAATAATAAAGACGCGTCAATATGTCACACTTGCGGCCCTACCCAGTTCGTCCCCGTGGCCCATTTTAGCGAGGGCGTAGAGCAACTCTGGGGACAGAACCGAAGGGACACCCTTCAGAACCACCATACTGACGGACCGCCGCAGACTAGGAAGCGGAGTGAGTCACGTGACCGCAGAGGCCTCCTGTGATTGGTCGGTGCGGGGGGGATGGGCGTCATACGTAATTTTAATAAAATGATTTGTATTTATAATTAGGACGATAATAAGTGTTGCTAGGTCTGCATACACGTTGAAACAATTAGGTATAGGCTATTAGCTATTAGGCTTACGAATTATGTTTTATTATTATTTGGATGTTTTTCATAATTCAACAAATGTTTGTGTTTCGGTCTGAGACGAGTTATTACGCAAATGATCTTCTCTAAACAGGGGAAACTGACAAGATGACAAGGATATAATATAGCATATAATAGTTTTAATGACGCCCTTGAGGCCCGCAGCTTATCGCTATGTGTGTTGAGAGCCGGGACTCAATTCAAAGCCTTAACTGAGGCCTCGTGTTATTCATGACACCCCTGGGTGGGCATAATTCAAAGCAGACACCCGTGAATGTGTGTTATTCTTCTGGAGAGGCCAGGCCATGGTGTGGGATAATGAAAATATGTCCCATGTTTTGAGGATCTACAGCATTTCCCCGTTTATGTCATCCAATTAATAGGAATTGCAGGGATCATTTCACTGTTCAACATGCTGCAATGCTAGTGTTTCTGATGGGTTTCTCCTGTAGGCACTAGATCCTAGAATATGGGGTTAATTGTGCTTGATCACATGTCATAATATATTACAAAATACATAAATAACGCTATACACACACACACAATACAAATATTTGATGAACAAAGCAGGAGTACCATGTAATTATCTAACAGATATGCAATTTCGGGGGTCGGTGGGGGGGGGGTTCCCAACATTTCTTTGGGGGGCCCTAAACATTTGCTTGCAGGTTTTCCCCTCCTGATGGTGGTGGGTGTGCCTTTGGTCATGCGGACATCGCAGCAGTCAGTCGGTTTCAAGAGGTCACATGACGCGTGAAAGTGAAGAGAGGCCCTTTGAGGAGCCAATAGTCTGTCTGTCGGCCTCTGAAGTGCCCATTGTCCTCCATGGAGCCATGCTGCTCCGTCTTTAGCTGGGGCCCCTTTAAACCAGAGTCTGCGCTGCCAAAATGTAACGTTTTGCCTCTTTTGTTTCCGTGGGGAGCCTCAATTGGGTCTACATTTATTATTTTGACCTCTCAGTATCCCCCTTTTCCACTTCTGTAGAGACCTTTGTGTGTGTGTGTGTGTGTGTGTGTGTGTGGGGGGGGGGGTCCCACATAGTGATGCTTTAGAAATGTTGTTTCAGGGACTGAAAGCAAACAAAGCTCCGGGAGAATATTGAATGCAAATTAAAATCAACGTTGGTCCCTTGAAGGTGCACGGCGGGGACCCGTGGCGGCGTGAAGACTCGAGAAGCGGAGGTGCGGTCGGTGGATGATGAACACGTGATAAATAAACCCACGTGTTCTGTGCGTCCGGGTTTGAAGTGTATAGACCGGTTTATTGTATATAGTTTATTGTATATTTTGACGGAGAGTCTAGTGCTAGTCATTTACACGCACGCACACACACACACACACACAACCATATAGAATTAGGCCCATGAGTTGCCAATACGGATATTATATAGGTTATATTTCCGTACAATTTCATAAAAAAAAAAAAATGTAAGTAGAGTTAAGCAGAGATACTCACCTATTCATTTTACTGCTAATTATTATACTTCATATAGTACACAGTAGTCTATAGCATACTAGCCCCATCTAGCGGCGTTGCCTGGAAATGTCATGAACCCAGCAAAGTTCACCACGGACATTGTTGGCATGAAAAAATAATCACTTCATTTGTTTGCCACATGACTATTAGAAATCTGAAAAATCTGGAAGTAATAATGACTGCATGCTCACAATTTCCATTTAATAGATTGTCATCACTGATGTAGAATGGCACGGTGGCACAGTCGTAGTGCTGTCGCCTCACAACTAGAAGGTCCTGGGATCGATTCTGGGACATGGGAGAACTGCCCTTTCTGTGTGGAGTGTCCATGTTCTCCCTGTGCTCCTCCATATATATACACTGTATATATAACCCCTCTAAAAACATGGAAGAAGACTGTCGCCTGACCAGCGGCGGTTGGAACGAGGTGGTCCCCGGGCGCTGCACTAGCTGCCCACTACTGCTCCTGACTGCGGAGGAAGATGGCCATGGATGGGTTAAGTGTGTGGTGTGTGTGGTGTGTGTCTGTTAATTCTAAAAATTATAATCTCAAATCATTTAACAGTTTATCAATCACCAATTTCAAATCAACTCCTGCCTGGCAACAACCAATCCAAAATATGTTTTTATTTGTAAGATGTACAGACGAAAAAGCACCAAAAACAAACCAAACAAACAATATATCGGTTGTAGTGTGTTTAAATTAGAAGGCAGAGACGGTATTTAGTACCTGGGGCTGATGTGAGTGACCTTCACTCATACAAGATACAAATTGTACAGATTTACATTGTGATGACAATCTCTAGTCATCAATATAGGGCCTGCATGAGTCTTGTGCATCTCGTGTCTTTTGTATGCATCACTTCAGATTACACACTAGGAAATGACCCCCACTACTCTCAGAAACGTCAACGTCGACCCAAGTTTTCACCGAGAAGTCAAGTGTCTCTACTTGTCCTGGAAGTCGGCTTTTCTTTTCTCCACAAAAGCAGTCATGCCTTCCTTACGATCCTCCTGGAGGGACAAACACAGACGTCAAACGTTAAAACTCGAACCTCAAAAAAACGGTGTGGCCCACAAGCCATAAACAAGCTAGCTACCTCTCAGACCAATTAGCTAGACGAACGAATACTGACCGTAGCGAAGGTCGAGTGGAACAGCCGCTTCTCCAAACGATTTCCCTCGGCCAGAGTCAGTTCATAGGCTGAAAGCACAAAGATAAACACAGGAAAACATGAGCATGAGTTGATCATCTGTAGTAATATAGTCTACATTTGTGTTATTAGTTGGTTGATTTGAACTTGGACTCCAAAGTGCTTCCACCCACCGGCGTTGACTGCCTCTTTAGCCATAGCAGAAACCAGCTTGGAGTTGGCTGCTATTTTCTCCCCACATTTGATCGCTTCTGGGACCAGTTGATCCACTGGGCAAACCTTGCTCACCAGGCCTGAACACAAAACACAATACAACACAAAATCTAGCATAATTAACATGGAGTAGTATTCAGCATATTCCAATGTTTTCATTTTGTATGACCCATGTATGACCCATTCATTTTTAAATGAACCATGTAATGATTATTATCCTGTTCTTTTTTGTGACACCCAAATTTCCCTTCTGGGATTAAAGCTTCCCTCATCTTGAGAGTAATGCTAAGCAACTCAAGGTTGAGTACAATTTAACTACTGATCATCACATATACGCCTGCATTTTCAGACATCAAAGAAGTGCAATAACTTTGGCCCTGCGGCCTATTATATTGTTTTCTACTCTCTGTCTCGATTCAGCGGTGGTAAAACGCTCCACCGACGTGAGCGACGGCCCTCACCCGACTGCTTGGCTTCCTGAGCGCTGATCCGATCTCCGGTGAGCACCATCTCCATGGCGAGGGATTTCCCCACCGCGCGGGTCAGACGCTGCGTGCCTCCCGCGCCTGCAGCACAGCAATACATGAGTTACGCATTTCTAAAACATGGGGAAAGGGGGGGGGGTATTTGTGTGTTGTTTACCGGGAATGGTTCCCAACAGGATCTCCGGTTGTCCGAACTGAGCCTTCTCCCCGGCATAGATGATGTCACACATCATAGCCAGCTCACAGCCTCCACCGAGCTACGACAAACACAAAACAATGAACATGCATTTTGTATGATTACTCCATTATTATTATTATGATTATTATAGAAAATGGCCATTCTATTTTCTGTATTAATGTTGAGATCTGGTACTACTATTAATTAAGTACTTGGCTAACTTGTCACCATTAAATAGAGAATGACTGGACTTGTATGTAGAAGAGAATATATAGATATCTTACAGCAAACCCATTGACAGCAGCGATCACAGGCTTCTTGGACACAGACACTCTGTTCCAGTGAGCCAGGAAGTTCCCCCCATAGCACTCCTGGAAGGTCCTGTTCTGCATCTCCTTGATGTCTGCCCCCGCTGGAAAATACATGACAAATATAGTCAAGTTAGTTAGTCCAGTCATGTGGTCCAATGTACACACAACAACATAACTGCTGAGACGCTCCCCTCACCGGCGAAGGCCCTGTCGCTGCCAGTGATGACGATAGCGCCGATGTCTTTGTCGGCCTCGAAGTCGTCCAGAGCCTTCCCCACCTCCAGCATGAGGCCATCACACAGGGCGTTGAGGGCCTTGGGACGGTTCAGTTGGATGAAGCCGACGTTCTGTTTCTCGCCGCGCCTTTCCACCACAATGTAGTCATACGTGCTACCCCCTGCTGTGCCCACAGAAACACGAGCACGACAGAGAGTACTGAAGTAGCTTTGACATTCAGCGCCACCGTCACACAAATACCTCAAGACATAGCGTGTGGGGGACATATTTCGTGAGAACTGCCATGTTTGTTGTTTACGGTTGTAGTAGTAGTAGTAGTAGTGGTAGTAGTAGTAGTAGTAGTAGTACATCCAAACGTATGTGCCCTCAGCTGCTACACTTGAACTGGACTGTGGATGTGTTCATCCAACAAATGGCCAGGTGAACCACTCAGCTACTCTGCTCCGGGTGACCTCTCCTTCCTCAAGATAAACCTTGATGTGATGAGTCAAGCACAACACACGCCAAGGTTAAATATTGAAGAAACGGCGTGGAAATTATACCAGCAAGGAGAGGAAAATCTGTCTTCTAGTACTAATGGCTAGTAGGGCAAAGGCCACCAGTTGTCATGCAACACTAGCGTTTAGTTTCCAGTATCTTTTAGGGATCATGATGTCGACTGATCAACAAATAACCGAATGCATGTCAGACTAACGGCCGTGCATGTCATTTTAAACAACGATCAAAGTAGGACAACACGTGTCACTTAGTGCATTAGACACGGAAACGTCCTGCCTGCTGGGGTATTATTTACGTCGCACAATCGTGACGCATGTTTTCGTTTCGCCAGGGAGATTTTTGGAAAACATCAATATATAGAATACATATGCACGCACATACCTGTGGTGTATCTGCGTGCAGCGGAGAAAGCCGCCGGGGCCGTCCTGGCAGGCTTCAAGAGCAACACAGCAGATCGGCAGAACAACGCCATGGTGTAACAGCAAGGAAGGACGAGATGCTGCGCTGCAATGAACTTGAGTGGCGGCGTCTTCCTCGTATCAATGTATTAGACGCTGCACCTCGACTGTGGAGGCTCCCTTCTGCCCCCTACGACATTCCAAATGTATTGCACCAATGCCAGTGGACACTGGAGCAAACACCACACACAATATAATCCACTTTATTTATTTGACATTTGTATTACCATTTCTGTACTGTTTCGACGCATTCGATGAGATCAGTTACATGTACAAACTTTCAATAAAATTATTATAAAAAATACAAAACAATTTAAAAAAGATAAATGAACACAAAACAATCTATATATAAAATACTTCAGCACACATATACAGTATATGCTTAGCTTTCTGTGCTGTTTTAGTTCATCCACCATTCGTGAAATGTAGGCCTCATGTGTGTTGTTATTATTATGGCCTAAAAAAACTACGTTTGTGACAACTTTGGGCCATGGGGTGGCGGTGGCGTAGGCGTATCTAACGGTATCTCCACGGTAATATGCCAATCCAAGTCAAGTAATGTATATAAATGTATATCATGATATGCTCACAGTCATCACGTTTTCCCCTCAGCAGCACGCATCACGTATACAGCGTTTTGAACACACGGGTGGTCCTTTAAAAGCGCGCTCCCGCGACTGCGCGCCCCTACCGAGGCTCGTTACAGAGCACCCAGTCTGTGCCGTCTCTCTCCAGCATACCGAATACACATCCACAGGGGGGGGGGGAAGGTAAGAAGCTCTAACATTTTGAAATGCGGACAGATGCGATATAAGATGATCGTGCTCATTCATTCCTGTTAATAAACTGTGGTGGATGTGGATGGCGTATGGGTGAGCTAATTTGTGATGTGTTGAAACCAACATGCATCCCGAATGCTTTGACATTGGCTGGTGTTTTTTTCCATATTATTATGGGATTATTATGCAATCTAAGGGGCATGTTTTATGTTCAAACCGTCAGCGTGCCTCAAAATGACACGTTTTAGCCTATAATAGTAGCCTATTATTGAAAACACCGTTCAAGGAGAAATTCAGAATGAATTGGACAGATGTAGGCCTTATGCCTATTTATCTACATTTAGGCAACCGCTGTAGGCCTATACACTTTACATACATATTATTCAAAGCTGAGAACACCTTGTGAATCTCTGTTAAATGTTTTTATTGATCTATTATATGACGATGATGATGATGATTATTCTTATTATTCTTATTCTTATTTTGGCCTATAGTTTATGCTACTAATCAAAGTAGGTTAGGCAGTGGCGCACGTCAGGAGACGCAAACCAGGCAAATGTTTGTGTGCCCCCAAATCAAATTTGGCGTGGAAAAAAATATAGTGGCTAGGGATATTATATATAATATATATATTATATTATATATAGCATATAAAGGACAGTATCCTAGAATATACCAACTGATACATTGGTCATTGGAACCGCGGAAACGAATACTTTCGGTCCATCTCACGTCTCATTTGCTATACAACAGGTTCTGTTTGGCGTGATGAAGATGGTGATGACGATGAGCCAGGGGT
>OMOU01000507.1:0-12548 GCA_900312585.1 Malacocephalus occidentalis
TTTTGATTTTAAATGTTTACACTAGGCTACATGCGTTCACGGGGACATCGACACAGATGTGCGCCATTAAAACGACGTTTTTTTGGTCTGTTGGGGAGGTGGGGGGCGTTACCTTTATACAACGGAGTCTCCCGCTCCTTATTCATGAGCTCCGGGTCTGCTCCTGCCGCCAGCAGCAGACCAGCGCAGCCCGCGTGGGAGGTGCTGACCGCCAGCAGAAGCGCACTCTGGTCCTTCAGCGTGCGATGGTTGACCATCCCCGGGTGCGCTGGAGAGAGAGAGAACAGCAGAGACACACCGGCGATGAGCCACAGCCCCCTGTGTTTTATAATACACCATTTTGAATTGACTCCAAACCTCTCCCAGCACCTGGGCTCCACCTGTTCCAACCCCAATGCCCTCCCTGTACCTGTCGGGCATCCTTGAGCAGGACTCCTAATTGTTTTGTCGTAGTAGTAGTAGTACAAGTGGTAGTACTGGCAGTATATTTGTACCTGCCAGCAGTATTTTGAGGCAGGCCTCCTCTCCGTACCAGGCCGCCTCATGTATGGCCAGCCAGCCGGGTCTGGTGGACGTGGACAGGCTGTGTTGTTGGCTCACCAGCGCCCTCACCTGGCGCACATCCCCCTTCCGGATGGCGGCGAACAGAGGCCCGTCGTCCCTGTACCCGCAAACACGCCGTTAGTTAGCGGGGTCCTGGTTCCGTCCACTTGGAGACATCACACAAGTGGGGAGGTGAGTGTCCCCGTAAACCATGGCAGGCAGCTCTTTAAAGGGCTCTTCTTATGACATCACAAGTGGGAGCGTCTACCCAGTTGTTTGCTGGATGGATCAGCCAACCAGTCTGCTGCATCGGCTGGTAGGCTGATCTATCCGGCATGCATCGTACGAGCAGCATGCAAAGCTATAGCATACGGTATAATAGTGACTATTTGAACCTGTTGATATGTGCACCTGTACTGACCCGTCGGACCACAGAATCTGCTGTGAGCACGTCACATGTCACGTCAATCACGCACTGATTGAAAATGACAAGATGAAAATGTTGCCAGAAGCTGAGGTTGAAGCCTTTGTGGACCCAAACTGGACTGCAGTAGGATACTTGTATCTCACCTTTGAGGAGGATCTTGGTTGTGGTTGGCTTGATTGTGAGGATTTGGTTAATCATGTCATGTTTGGAACTTACTCCTTTGGTTCGGGGCCGACGTGGATGAGCGCTCCAGCGTAGTTGCGGTACGCCACCATCCGCTGGCCCCCGCCCGTAACGAAGTGGCTCACCGTTCCATCAAAGCTATTCCTGACAGACAGACAAATAAACAAACAAACAAACAAACAAACAAACAAACGGGGGACAATAAGCCTGATTTACAGGAGTGGACCTTCTACAAACCACTGTTTCCAAAATAAAAGCAAAACACAAAGATGAAAAGTCCCTTCATAAAATAGGTAATTTACAAAATAAAAGTGCTTCACAAAAGAAGTCATTGAGCAAATAAACAGATTCAGTAGGAATCCCTCTCCGGCTGACACAGGACCAGATAATTGTGTCTCTCTCGAGGGTCTCACGAGGACACTGCCAGTGTATGGGTTCTTTTGAGGAGACCCCTGGTATCCTCAAAAGAACCCACACACTGGCAGTGACTGCATTGTGCCCTGTCCTAATCGGTGCATTCAACACCAGCTGGACATTTAGTTGTTTTTGAGAACCCGCCAATGTTGAGGTCGTGCTGCGTGTTCCGTGTATGCTGAGGTCAACCTGAGGTTGATCCTGTACTTACTGCACTAAGCACCCCTCTGATCGCCAGCGGTAGATCCCACTCTCACACAGGACTGAGATAGAATAACATGACAGGGCTAACGTTAGACTGTTTACATGGCTGACCTTGCAAGGCTGTGGGCCAAAGGTGGAATGTATTTATGACATCGTCCACTTGAGGTCATGATGGATGACGATGAGGTCATCCAACGGAGACTCTGCCTGAACACCACTTGCATTGAATTCGGATTCACGTCATTGAGGAGCAGGTTGGGGTAGAGCTTGGCCAAATGGGCATTGGAGGATTGAACCCAGAACCTTTCCCAGAACCTTACCTAGCATTGGGCAATAAAACTGGTTCCGATTCTGATTGCTATGCTGGGAGCCAAACACTGGCCACGAGACACAGGGCTTCTGAAAGTTTCTCCTTGTGGAATGCAAACATCAATTTGTGTCCGTGGGACCGACTCACTTGGGCCAGGACCAATTTTGGACACCGAATGTGGTGGGTTGGTTTCAGAAGGCAGAGGGAACGCTGCACTAGACTACGCTGCCTCCTGTGTTACTGGCGCTGGCCGTTTGCCCCAGACGCCCCCCGTAGTCTGCCAGCCGTTCTGGACGTCTCTGGACAGGTGCTGCCTGGTATCAAGTAACCCCAGAGGGACAACAGCATGGAATAATAAACCTGATTTACAGCAGTGCACCTTCTACAAACCGCTGCTTCCAAAATTATTGCAGAATACAATTCACTTCACAAAATCAGGGTCCCCTTCACAAAATAGGTAATTTCCCAATTAAGCGTTCCTTCACAAAGTAAAGTGAATTTACAAAATAAAAGTGCATTTTCAAAATAAAAGCCACAAACATCAGTGTATTAGCATGAACTGAAAGAACAGGCGAAGTTAGAGCGTACGATTAGCTGTTGTTGTACAATGTAAAGTGTAGCATAATTGTGCCGTGTCTTTGAGGAGGAGGGCATGCAGCACCTACGGGTCAGGGGGCGTCTCCGCAGGGGGATTGTGGGAACTGTAGTGCGCGGAGGCGCCCGCAGCAGGTGGCTGGTTCTGGGGAGAGTGTGCAGCAGAACCCGACGGATTCTGTCTATGTGGCCGAGCGGCTCGACGACTCAAACGACCTCTGTCCGTTAGCCCTGCAGGAGCACAGCTCTCGTTGCCCGGCACACTCTGGTTTCCCGGGAGACCAGAGGGGTCGTCGGTCAGACTGCGTTCGATGGCGACTTGCAGGAGTTCATCGTCGGACAGGTGGCTGTAGAGGGAGTAGTCGTTGAAGAGCAGGCTGGGATCGCTGGACTGGGAGTCTGAGGTGCCGCCGATCAACGCCATGTTGGATCTGAGGACAGCAGTGCAGGTTCACTCTCCTCTTCCTCCTGTACATAAAGTTATTTTGAACGCCTGTCTCGGAGCAGGCAGGTGTCGAAAGGTGATGGACAGCCATGCTTGCAGTCTGACCCTGACAGACGTGTCCCGGCTCTGAAACACCAGGAAACATCTCCCAGCATGCACTGGAGAATGTATAAATAGGAAGAGTCTAAATGTGACCGTGGCATTGAATGTGTTCTAGCTTTGCTCCAGCAGGAAGTTACAGGGAAATGCCCTGAGTTAGGTCAACACAACGTATTTTTTACTTTAGCCGGTATTTCTCGTGAACCTTCACCTGCATGCAACCACCGGTGCAAAAACCACGGTGACAGCATTCACAGTGGCATCGCAAGAAAAGCAACCGCATTAACTGAATGAAAAAAGGCCAACGTATTTACCGCTCACCCAGTCCTGTGCACCTGAATATCCAAGCGCTGGCAAAATATCTCAATATCTCTTCCTCCACCTGTAGTGACCTACTGGTGTCTGTCTCGCTTTCTGTCAGTCCGTTGTTATGTGCTGGAATCCATGACGTTCTGTCTGTCTGTTTGTGTCTGTCTGTCTGTTTGTGTCTGTCTGTCTGTTTGTGTCTGTCTGTTTGTTTGTGTCTGTCTGTCTGTTTGTTTGTTTGTGTCTCTCTGTCTGTCTGTCTGTGTCTGTCTGTCTGTCTGTTTGTGTCTGTCTGTCTGTTTGTGTCTGTCTGTCTGTCTGTTTGTTTGTGTCTCTCTGTCTATCTGCCAGTATGTGTTGGTCTCTGCAGAGTGTCTGTGTTCAGGAGTCAGAACGCTGTGTGTGTATTTTTGGACATCTTGGGCGCCTCCCACCCCTCCTCGAGCTGTGACCTCTGGCTCCTTGATATCCCATTACCTGATCACATGACCTTTATATCACATGACCTGGTGACGACGATGATGATGATGATGGTGACGATGATGTGGCACGTTTTGCCTTTATATCCTCGATGACATGGATCTAATCCTCCTCCCATTCCATGGGATGATCCAGGAGTATCACACCTTTCTATTGGCCGGTGTCCTAATGGGTGAAGATTATGTGTGTTGTTGCACACTGCACAGCCGGGAGCACAAGACAGACGCGTTGATATCTAAAGCAGAGGGCAAGCGAGGCTGTATACAATCACAGCTTACAAGCACGAACGGAAAACAACTGGACAGGGCGCAGAGGAGCTCTGGGGAACAGAAAGACTGAGTTGAGTTTATTTCAAGGGCATAATGAAAAGGTATAATTCCGAGATCTTAGTTTTCAACAGTGTATTCTCACGTCCACATCAAAGTAAATCACAGTTCAACAACGGCTAAATACTACAAAATGAGCTAAAAACTACAAAGTGCACAAGTCGGTTTCTTCACAGGTCAGTCGTTTCTTCACATCTTCTGCGAAGACGTGGGTCTTCACGATTGGCCACATGGAAAATATTCCATGCCAGGGGCTTTTACGTTGAAAAGTACTCCACTGAAAGGCATTCCACAAAAAAAACATATTCCACGCCAGGGACTTTTACTCTGAAATGTACTCCACGTCAGAGAACTCTGAAAGGCACTCCACATTGTACCAGAGAAAGCGCTGCAGTCTATCTGGTATCGGCAGAGCGCTGAGTGTTTTCAGACGGCCGGTTCCAAGAATCTCCCGGATCCTCAGCCTGCACAGCTGCATCAGCGGATGGGGTGGCACTAGTACAACCGATTAGATTGTTATGTTCAACGGTGGCTCAACACATTCTATTGCATCACATGGTTGGGCAGCAGGATTGTACAGTGGTTAGGGAGTTGGACTCCTGAGCTCAAGGCCTCTGTATGCTTCTTCAGAAGTGTTCCGAGAGCACAACAAATCGGACGCCAAAATTCGACTTCTACCTCCTATAGTTCCACAGAATTGGCCGATATTGGGTCAGTACTAGGGTATAGGAGGCTGTCTGTCACCAGACTCAGAGAGGCTGAATGAACGAAAAGAAATTTCCAACAGAAATTTCGGAAGTCAGTTTCAACACATTTCGGAAGAAGCATACAGAGGCCTTAAATAGTAACTTCTTAATAACAATGTTATTTTGGTGTAAATTGGGGATTCCCATACCTGCCTTGTGTTTTATGTGCTTCCCGTCGACGCAGCAGTCGAGCAGCTCCAATAGTCGAGAGCACAGTCTGACGTGTCCGACGTAATCCAGGAGCAGGGAGACGATCGGACCGACACGGTCGGGTGCATAATTAGAGATGGCTTCACAAAACTGAAAAAAGAATCACGGTTTCAGTTTAGTACCGACCCCGAGTTCTCGCTCGGAGCAAAGCAGAATCCGCAAGTTATCCTCGAGGCCAATCTGCCTACTACCAGTCTGTCTGTCAGTCAGTCTATCTATCTATCTATCTATAGACCTGGACACAGTGGTCAGTCGGCGATGCGCTTCTGTAGCGCAGTTCCGGGATCTGCCTGCGCGGGGCGGAGGGCGGATGCGCCTGGCTGCCGTAGTCACAGTGGAAGCAGGCGCGTGCGTGGCAGCCGTGGTCCAGCAGGATCTTCAGCATGGTCATGCAATTCATGCCCAGCAGGACGGCGGGCGGGAAGGCCACTTGGTTCGTGGAGATGGTGGCGTTGACGTCGGCCCCGTGTCTGAGGACGGAATAAAAGAACTGCAGTTCGTTGGAACGCTTCAAAGCACGGCAAAGCGCTATTTGCGTTAATGGGCCGGTGAAAGACACCGAGCGTCTTCGGAGAAACAACTGACGTACATGCCTGTAAGAACGCAAGACTAACTAAAGGAATCTACGTAATAAAGGCGATTGGCATGACCTAAGTATGACTTCTTGCTAACTAACTATAACATAACACCTTTTAATTGGAGTGAAGGGAGCAACCTTTACACGGAGACTTTATAAAAGGGTCTTTGAAACAAACTAGTACTGACAGCAAGGTTCAAGGGTTTGGTGATATTCCACATCCGCCAACCCACCGACCGTACCTCACCAGTAGTGCCAATAGCTCCACGTTCCCCTTCCGGACAGCGAGCAGGAGAGGGTTGAAGAAGTCCAGGTTGGGGTCGGCCCCGGCCTCCAGGAGCATCTCGGCGGCCTCCGCGTTGCTGTTGGAGACGGCGAAGTAGAGGGCGGTGCTGCGGCGGTCCTCGTACGTCCGTCGGCGGTCCTCCGACAGCTGGCTGTTGACGTCGTAGCCGGTGTGGATCAGCAGCTCCAGGATGTCGTCGCAGTTCCGCTCTGCCGCCAGGTGCAGGGGACTGATGCCGCTGCTCATCACCTTGTCCTTACGGGTCAGCGGAAGCAGCATGGACACGATGCTTGAGGAAAGAAACGATTAGAGAACATGCTTAGTGCCATGAACCACAGGCACACCTCCAGACTCACACCTCCAGACTCTAACTGGGCCAGGTGAGGCTGTAACCCCACCCATCCCAGACTCTAACTGGGCCAGGTGAGGCTGTAACCCCACCCACCCCAGACTCTAACTGGGCCAGGTGAGGCTGTAACCCCCCACCCACCCCAGACTCTAATTGGGCCAGGTGAGGCTGCAGCCCCACCCACCCCAGACTCTAACTGGGCCAGGTGATGCCAATTAAGTCACCAAACTCACACACTCCCACAAAGATAGTCTGTAGAGAGCAGCGGGCCCCTGCGTTCCCTGGTGGGGATTTTCATCCCGAAATGACTGGGAACCACTGGAATAAAGTGCAATGTCCGATATACAAACAAATACGTCCTACTGTTTGTGTTTCTTCTGCGTGGCAGCGTGGAGGGGTAGGAGGCCAGACTTGGTGGCCAGGTTTGCGTCTGCGTTGTGTGACAGCAGAGCCTCCACCACGGAGGTGTGGCCGTTCTTGCAGGCTTCGTACAGAGGAGTGGCTCCATCTCTAACCTGCTTGTTCATGTTCACACCTGAGACAGAACAACGAACGTGGTAAACAATATCAAATCTCAAAAAAGTCAGAAAGCAGATGTATGTAAAGCAGATGGACCTGCATCACACTAGAATAGGATTGTCTGCAAATTTGCACAATACATAATGACCAACGTAACCCCAGAAAAGGGGTTTGGGGGCTATAGGTAAGAAAGATTAGATCAAAGGCACATCAAAACAAACCTTTACTCAGGAGGAAGTTCAAGACGTTGATGCCGCCGCTCTGTGCGGCGATGAAGAACGGCTGAACACCGTAGATGTTGGTGGTGCACATCTTGGCTCCAGCGCGGACCAGCATCTCACAGACCTTCACGTTGTCGTACACGACGGCCTCCTGGAACGCCGTGGCTCCCTGTTCGTTGAGCTTGTTCACGGAAGCTCCAGACGCCAGGATGAGCTCCACCATGCGCTCGCACCTATGTTGACACGCTGGAAGACAACGGTCACGTTCTTGAACAGCAGTCCTCCGTTTAAGAGTTTTTTATTTCTGCGTGTGTCCGTGGACTTTGGCGCCTTTATCTGACGTGCTTTACATTGATTGGGAGGAGAGAAGAGATGTACATTGTCTTATGTTTGTGTACTACTTGTCTTGCCTCAAAAGCCTTAAAGCAACGTGAACTTGCATGGGCCCGCCTGAGAGAGGGGGAGGTTGTGTTACCCATGAACAGCGGGCTTTCTCGCGCCTTATTGCAGATTTCTGGGTCGGCTCCGTGCTCCAGGAGGTACTCCACACAGGAGACCTGTGCTTTGTATGCCGCCAGGAGGAGAGCTGTCTGGTTTCTGGGGCTACATCTGTTCACCATTTCAGGAAACGCTACAGAGAGAGAGAGAGAGAGGACACTTGTCATACCGCTCACCTTTACACTGCTGCCTGCCTGCACTGAACTCAACGATTCTCGTGCCATTTAGCCTTTAGACACTTTTGTCCAAAGCTACTTACAGTGGTGTTTTTCAGATACATGTCATCAATGAGAAGGTAGGGGTTTGGGCCCATCTTGCTCAAGGATGACTCCAGGTAGACTGGGCAGATATTGGGGTTTGAATACCCGGTACCTTTCGGCTTTTGGATGGGACCCCGGTCATTATCGTATCCTACATCCTGCCCCGAGGGATCTCCTGATTAACAGACCACTAGAAGAACCACCGTAGAACCAGGCTAGGCCATAGGGAATCGCTTGAAAGTGGCAATAGGACACTAGTCTCACTTTCTATCAGGATCTTGAGGCATCCCAGCTGGCCAAAGTATGCGGCTTCATGGAGGGACGTCCAGCCTTCACAGTTGATCACTGCTGCACTGCCCGGCTTCTCCTTAATGTAGGCCAACAGAGCTGCTTCATCTCCGCTGTGGATCATCTGCTGCATGTCAGTGAAGTCACTACAAGTTAAATAAAGACGGGTCGACAGAGAAGTAATTAATTCTCACAATATTACTACTCTTCGAGCAATATAAGATGGCTGGATTAGGGTTTGTCCTGGTGTTTAGTGAACATTTTGAGTTGAAGACGGAAAAGAGAGTGTTTACCCTCTACTGTCAGTGATGTTTACTTCATTGTATTTTAACTACAGGAGTAGCACTGGGTAGATTCGCTAGGGCTATGTGGAGCTAGGGAGAGGGTAGCGAGTCTAAGCTGGCACGCTAAAGGAGGGCTTGATAGGTGAAATCCTACTCATGTTTTAACGAGGGCCGTGGACTGCGACGTGGACTTGGATTTGCACTTGGTGCGGTCGCTGCAGGAGGAGGAGGTTGTGGTGGTGGTGGTGGTGGTGGTGGTGGCCGGTGGCTGCATTCCACAGTGAGACTTCGTTCGATGGCTAACTGTATGAGCTCATCGTCCGTCAGGTGGCTGTAGAAGCTGTAGTCGTCCATCTCCACGTTGGCCTCCGCGATACCAAGTGCAGCCATCATGTTGTACCTGCTGGTGTGGAGAACACATATGTGTTTACCGAACGCACAGGATGTATAGGACGGAGACTACATACGTGTGTATAAATACCATTTTAAAATGGTAATGAGCATCCATTACCTTGTTTACTGCACAACCTATTTGAGTTCGAGCTGGGTCAAAGGTAGGGCATGGCATGAAAGGGTTCTGACCGAAGTGGACCACCGTTGCTTACCAACTCGTAGGTTTATTCTAGGAATTCAGTTTAATCCCAAATAGCAGTAAACACAGAAGTAAAAGAGATGTTCTGAGCCTGCATTGGGCTGGAGACCGCTGAGCTGGTGGATAAACATCAATGTTTCATACAAATCAACAGCTCCCAGATTCAAGTGGATATTTATAGCAATCTGAAATGGAACCTTTAGGAATGTTGGCTGGGAAACACGTCATGATCACGAAAGCCTGAAATCAAAGAGCCGGCGACCTACGAAACGTTATGTCACTCAGTCTGGACCACTTCACTTCTTCTGTTTCATCGTGCAACAGCAACATTACTGTAACGTTATGACTGTGGCTACATAGGGAGTTTCTGCCAACCGACCATCACGAGTTGCAGTGGTCGGTTGGCATGAATCGCTGCTACAAAGCTATAGCGGTTGTAGCACGCTCATAGCGTACCTATGTGCTATACCACACATGCTATATAGTGCTACATAGTGACATAGGTGATAGGGTTAAAGCTTATGCTATCAATTTAAGATATGTACTTTATCAAGATGATAATACATTTGGTACAGGACAGTAATGGGGACCACTGAAGATTATTAGAAGCAAATGAATAACTAAATGAATAGATGAATTAAAATCAAATTTTACAAAACAAAATCGGGATGCCACAAGCGTTTGAGGAGGGGGAAAAGTCCCCCTGAACGTCGCTGCGACACTCACTGGGGTCCTACCTGTCAGAACACGTTGTCTGCGTGTCCCGGATGTCCAAATGTTGCCGGGGTTCAGGAAGTTCTCCCAGCTCTCTCTCTCAGCACGGCCTATAGACTGGACAGGCATGTCATATTTTATTACAGTTATAGAAGGTGCTTATGAAGGGGGAGGGGCCTCATCTGGCTGACCTCGTTTGCCTGATGAAAACAGATTGAAATACAGGCCTGACCAACAAACGGCAGGGGGCTGTGTCAGTACCGGGTCCGTTTTAAATGGCTTAGCATTCAATGGACTTGATAACACATCAAAGAAAATGCTACTGAACCCTTTATTTGATTTAACTGGGCATGTGTTTCTTTGGGTACTGTTGTAATTACGTTGTATGTCAACATTGTGGGTGTGGCTGCATCAACAGGAAGTGACACAGGAACCAACTCAACCAAGCCCACCAATAAACAGGAAGACAAGAACAGGGATAGACAGATTTCACACTGCATTTGATTTATTTATTAACATAACATGCTTTGCAGAAGACATTTAATAGTTTTTCTGTAACGTTACAAGAAGCTTTATGTAAGGTATGTCTGTTATGATAATTATCAGAATACTATCACTGGTTTTGTAAAGACAGCAACCAATACCATGTGATTGTTTAATTTGCAAGCTCACCTGTGATTGGCTGGTGCAGACCAGTCATACCCAAACAATAAAAGAGTTTTAAATACATAAATACAACCAATTCTGTTGGTTCATGGAATGTTAACAGTCCAATAAGATGTCTTGTACCATGGTCTGGGTGAATACTGTTTTCTGATTGGCCAGCAGGTGTGCATTAATTCCATATAACACACACGTAGTTTGGCTGAAGTTGAATAACTTTCGCCAACTTGTAGCCATAGCAACATTAAACACCATACAGTAGCTGAGTCAACAACGTGATAAACTAATGACCGGGAAGGAACACACCAATCACTGAAGAATGGGACCCAGCAGAGGAGAATGTGGTGTAATACGGTCAGCTCGTTTCATAACCTTTCAAATCCAAGTGGTCTTACTTTATATTGTCGGCTAATGACCATGGCAAAAGTGGGATGATCGACTCGTAGGTGTGTGTTTACCTGCATCAATACACTTTGTGGAGGCCACCACACAAACACAGTCCTTCTCGTCGTTTATCCCTGACGTAGTCTGGAATCGGGTGGGGTTAGGGTCAGATACCGGATCAGCCCAACGCAGTAGTGGATTGAGTTGATCTAGCTGTCTTAATGGCATTATACTCCAGGAATAATTCATGTGCTTAACCAACCTGTGTGTATACTTGATGGTTAATAATTTGATTAACCAGATTAAGATGGGTTTATTAGAGTTTTTCTGGTGTTGGGGTTAGACAGCGGTTCTCTATGTGCATCTCGGGTTTGGTCATTGGGGTTAGGGTATGGTCTTTAGGGTTAAGGTTAGGGTTAAGTCATTGGGGTTAAGGTTAGGGTCAGGTCGTTGGGGTTAGGGTCAGGTCATTGGGGTTAGGGTTAGGTAATTAGGGTTGGGGTTAGGTCGTTGGGGTTAGGTCGTTGGGGTTAGGTCATTGGGGTTAGGTCATTGGGGTTAGGTCATTGGGGTTAGGTCATTGGGGTTAGGTTATTGGGGTTAGTGTTAGGTCGTTAGGGTTGGGGTTAGGTCACTGGGGTTAGGTCGTTGGGGTTAGGTCACTGGGGTTAGGTCACTGGGGTTAGGGTTAGGTCATTGGGGTTAGATGGTGTCTATGCCTTGCTGGGGTCCACCACACGGCCCATGTGCAGGATGCTGTTGGTCTGCTGGTGATAGATGATGAAGAGGAAGGGTCTGTTGATGGTCAGTCGGGGTGGGGGGCTGGTGAAGGTGCCCGCCGCGTTGCCCCCATTTGCGGAGCCGCTCTCGTCCACCGTGACGGCAGACTTGTGGTAAACCTTGAGCAGAACAACAATCAAAACAACAATCAACAATCAACACACCCCAGCCAGTGACACGGATTAGTTTGAATTGAAGATTGCCGGTAAGTTCTGCTAACCCCAGAACTAACTTGTGTGTCTGTACGTCTTGGGATTCATTATTAACAGTACTGAGCAGTGTTTAGCATATTGTATGTTCTTAGATGTTGGTAATGCACTCAGAATGGCTCCTCTGCTCTTATCCCAGCTAAATGTAGTGTAATGCAAGTGTAATGTAATGTAAGTGATGTAATGTAAGTGTAATGTAATGTAGGTGTAATGTAATGTAAGTGTAATGTAATGTAAGTGCCCCTGACCTGGGTTAGTCTGAGGCCCGGCTCTGGAGACAGGACTGACAGGTCAGCCGTGTCCTGGAAGATGTCCTTGATGTCCATCTGGGTCAGGACGTCCCGCAGGGAGTAGGACCTCCCCAGCAGGAAGCGAGGGAGCAGCACCTCCAACTTCCTGTAGAGACAGTAGAGACCCCGGGACCTCATTAGGACAGAACAACACAGCCTATCGGAGAGCCTGACAGCAAGTGGGAGGAGTGTCCACTCTGATGTATGATGGAGTCTCCAAACTAAACGATTCCATGCCCTGACCCACCTGTGGAGGTACATTAGGCCCAGGAGGACCCATCAAATATTTGTACATTCTCATGACCATGTCAAATAAAAAATAAAAAACACTGGGTTGTTTGTCCGAC
>OMOU01000509.1:0-12097 GCA_900312585.1 Malacocephalus occidentalis
TGGTCTCTCAGCAAATGTATTCCAGATGTGTGTACTGTGTGCGTCATGCTCGGCTATATTCTTTCACACATATGGGAATGCTTGGAATTCAAGACTCACCACGGAAACAATGTGTTTACTTTTATATGGCCGTGTTCTGTCGACACCACAATTAGTTTTGTTCACATACCGCCCCCCCTCCCCTCCTCACCATTCCTTTCTTGTGTTGTGATATATTCCTCCCCTGGTGGAAAGTATACCATGGTACTTTATTTGAGTATTAGTTATTTGTGAATACATTCATATTCAGATTTAAATAAACAATCAAATATAATCAGTACTTACATTATGACATTATTATACATTATGATATCAATAAGGATTTATTGGTACCCGCAGAAAATTCACCCAGCAGCATGGCAACTAATATATAAAATATGAACAGATTAAGATTTGCTTCATATTTACCAGCTGCAATATTTAAGTGATGAACACAATCAATTGAATAATCTAATATATATTATTCTGAAATGGGTCATTCTGCATAATGAGTACTTTGAGTATATTTTGCGGCTAATACTTAAGCAGTATTTGTTTGTGGGTGGTAACTTTTAACCGTATTTCTACAGTGTTGCAATTACTACGTTTACTTAATAATAATGAACACTTTTCCCTGCAAACCCCGCCCCCAGGGCTGCTACCAGAAGGCCAGGAAGTGGCTGTTGGACAACATCCCCTCTGTCCTGGTGTTCGGAGTTTGCATCAGCATCGTTCAGGTAGAGCTCATGATCTGCACATCATCCAATCCAATTCCAGTGTGAGAATTGCATGTTGTTGGGTCTTGGTACTGTAAGAATTATGGATTCCTTCTCATTAATGACCCCATTAATGACCCCTTTGGCCAGCAAGTGAATTGCAGCCCTGAGATGCGAGCGATAAATAAACTTTGTACAAATTAAATGGAGGTACTGACATTTTTGCTATTACCCATGCTTACACATCACTTCCTTCGTTTTTCAGTGAAAAAGAGACGCAATTCTAATATAATAGAAATCAGCCCACAGGCTATTTATTTCCACGCAACAGAGACACTCATTCATTCACACACAGGTCTAATTTTTTAAGTTCAATTACACCCTGTTCATATACTGGCAATTTAAAGTGCTTTCTGCATGTAAAATTCTACATATAGCAATACATATAGCAAGGGAATAACTGAAGGAGATTACAATTAATAGGGGAGAAGATCAAATAAGGTAAGAAGCAATAACAAAAGAGAAATATATATATAAGGATACAGATAAACAGGTCTATGAAGTGTTACTGATGTTTGGAAAAGTGTCTAAAAGCCTTGAAGGGTTTTAGCTGACAGCAAACCCCCATACTAATAAAGATATCCCAAAGTAATTGTGACTAATTGTGTTTCTCTTGCTCAGATTCTGGCTCTGGTCTTCTCTCTGCTGATGTACTGTCAGATCCTCCGTGCTGAGAAGTACCTGGACTGACCTCTCACAGCTCCTCTGTGGAAGGGTTTATTATAGACCATTCTTGGATCACAAAGTAACCACACATACATATAGTATATATATATATAGTATGTACATATCTGAAAACCCCTTGATCCTGATTAGAATATGACTGTCTAACAGTAGAATCGTATGCTCAGATTTTTAAAATGGTGAATGAATGCTGGTATACGCAGTATGCTCACGCAGCAACCAAAACGCTGGCTGTGTGCTTCCCGAACTACCCGAGGATATTGTAAATTTGTCTCTGCTTATGAACTGATAGCATAGCGTAGTTTAGTATTTCTGAGCAACCATATTGTCATGTTAATGTTATGTTAACAGACCATAACCTGATCAATGTAAACAATGTTATTGTACACCTGTTTTTTGTGAGCTAAAACAAACAAAAAACTAAAAAATCCTGAATCACGGCGTGAATGTGCACATAATTTAAATACACTTCAACAAATGTTTGGATCTGTGGTGTTATGAATGTATTTTTGTTGAGTTACTCAAAATAAATATGGTATTGTTCAAAGTGTATTTATTAAGTGTTCCTTGTTATTAAGTATTCCTAATTAAAGTGCTTTAAACCCATTCAGTCTTAAGTCTGCATTTTCAAATGTTGAGGCAGGAGGCAGAGTAAGCCGGAGTCAACTATTGCACTTAACACCTCATTGTAAAAACATTTTATTAGAAAATGTATTAAAAAAATCATACAAAAACATACACAAAATAATAAATACTATAGTGCAGACAAACATAGTTCACACAGCTTAGTATGTCCTCCACTGGCCTTTAGCAGCACACGTGTGTTGACAATAGTGCACAATCACAACGTTGTATCCATAGTGTACATCTACATCATGTGACTTCCCAGTATGTCCAAGCGTGGACACTCACATCATTATTTACCTTGCCACCAATTTTTTATTTTAGATTTCTTTCAATTCTTTCTTTCAATACGTTACAATACAATTTCTCAAATACTCAAAGCACTGCAGAAAAATATGTTAATTTCAGCTCAAGGTTTAAAGGTGCTGTATGTAAGAAATTGACTGTACAAAGTCATAAAATGACCATGATTAATGAAGATTAAGGAGATAAATCGAAATACTGGCTTCTCTGGCAACAATGCTACAGCCAGTATGTTCTGGGCTGAAACTTCTGTTTTTGTTTTCGTCTGTGGTCTGGTTGATTTAAAACTGATACTGATACATACAAACACAATGTGCTACAGCCACGGACTCAAGCAAAGAAACCGGATCACGTCAGATTGAAATAGATTCTACCCAAACCAAAAACATGTATATAGTTACTAGCTAAACCTATTCCTAATGTTAATCAGTGTGACCGTAAACATAGCCAGCCATGCATTGAGAGAGTTGTAAAAAAAACCCACATTAATACAATAAATACATCGCAAACCAGTACATTAACTGATCAACTTGCAGTGTCAGACTCGCTTGTCATTGTTACAATAGAATAATTGCGGTTGTCTCATATCATGATGCACTCGGCTCGACTTGCGCTCGTGTTCATTCAGTGTCCTCAACCTGGCAACGCGAGCGATCTTCCAGTCTGGGGAGGAGGGGGGGCGGCAACCACAAAAGCGTTCCCCATTTTAAATGCTTTAAACGCTGTCATGGTTACATACGTATATCACCTTTACGTTTTGAAATAATGCCCACAACACTTGGATGGTAAAAGCAAATGAATAACAACATGTTCTTTATGTAGTTTTTGTAAAATTTCTTGGGTTAAAAAAAAAGAAAAGACCTCATGGAGGTCATTGGATCTAATCCAAACCTAAAAATGAAGCACTGTCTGGATATTAAAAACCACTCATCAATGATTCATTCATTCATTCACTTCATGTTTGTCATGTTTTTGGAACCTTTGCAATGTTTTCCTCAACAACAAAGGCTTTTTAGCACCCAAAGACGGCTAATCTTGAGACCAGCTTCTATCCCAGCAGGTGTCTCTTCAGGAAGACGTCGCCATCCCTCGGTAGGATTGCTCTGACCTCTCAGTCAAACTCACAAGTATCCTCTAAATGGACAATGTTCTCCTGAGGAATAAAAGGGAAAAGAACAGCTGTGATTCCCTGTTCATGTTAGAGAACAATTTGGAGGTTGGCATCCCCGTTCCCTACTTCACGTCTTCTCATTATTTGCACTATTTTGGACCTACAGCTATGCTGCTCACTTTTGCATAGAGAAAAAAGAGCATATAGGCTTGCAACCTCAGACATAAAAAGTTATAACTAATGTCAAGTGTTTTAATTGTGATATGTTCTTCATAACACAGGGCCATTCTGAACAGTGAAATTCTTATATGAATATATACTGATATATACTGATATACAGTATGTACATACGTACATACTGTATATATACTGTACATACACACCTATATACACACATCCATAAGGCTCAACGATAAGGCTGCAGCCCATCACTCTCAGTCTCAAAGCACATTGTCTTTACATTTCAACAAAAACTCAGCTTCTCTTTGAATTGTAGCAAACGTATCATTGATGCAATCTTTCAATCAGTCCTGTATTGTGATGCTATAATGTTCCATTCTTAAGCCCTGAGTTTAATAAATGACCAGAGATTCCTATGTTGTTTTAACTCTCCGTCTTCTGTGTCTCGGTATCACGGAAAACCAGGGAAACCTCAACCTTTTTTTTTTGTCTGCACGCTGCATCACCGGTCCACGCCGTCAGAGCAAGTCAGAGCATGTCAGAGCAAGTCAGAGCAACACAGTCCTGTCTGCTTACCCAGCCACCTTGACTCTTGACCCAGGGAGCGAAGATCTCCATGTAGCGCTCGGCGTAGCCCTGTATGCGCTGGGTCCCGGTGGCCGTCACCACCCGCCTCGACACCTCCATGGTGATTGCCACCTGCCGCAGGGTGGGGCTGGCAGGCAGCGGGGCGGCCAGCGGCACGGAAGGCTGCTCTACCTCGCAGTGGCTGAAGGCATCCAGGAGTTTGGCGAAGGAGGGGTAGGAGAGGCGTGTCAGCTTGGAGCGCAAGAAGGGGTCCAACTGGATCTGGGAGAGAGGGGAGGCACGCAGAACAGGGTCAAGATTCCAGAGGGGGACTGGAAGGACGGACACTACTAAGGCTCCCCCACCCACCACTCCGCTCGGAGCCACTCCTGGAGGTGAGGAGCCTCGTGAGACCTGGAGATCTCACAAGATCACATTCTGTTTCTCTCTGAAGATCCATCTGGCCAGGCTTCAGGTGATCAAGTGACAAATGCCTTACTTTTCTCGACTTATATGTCAAGAGCTCCTGGAGGTGTCGTTACATAATGAGATGTGCTCACAGATAGAACAATAGAAACATTATTCGTATATTCGTAGTCACTTCGTATTTAACTGTACATATATTATAAATTAAGACATCATTTCTAATATTTATTGCCATTTGAAAAAATAAAACAACATGACATGCTGCAAAATAAACAATATATAATATAATATAATTGTATAAATTATAAAAAGTAAAAAAGACCAACACCACTTCCTTCACTGGTGTTAAACCAGTGAAGTAATCAAATGCTGTGAGATCGTATATACACCATTCTTCCTCGTAAGAATAGAACAATGGAGTAATAATGTCATAGTAATAAGTAATAATGTAATGTCTGCGATCCATATGAATCCCATCTTCACTGATTGTGTTCCAGGCATTAGTCAGACCCATATATTTCTCTGGTCGGATCATTGACACGAGTGCGCTACCTTAGTGGTGATGGTATCCGCTTCCATGGAGAGAACTTGAATGAGCTGCCGCACCACCTCGTCTTTGCTGATCTCTGGGAAAAGAAGGAGAAAAATCTGCTTAACTGTAGTGTAGGGTATGCATGGGTGGTGAGCATCAAGTGTGCGTGTGTGTGCGTGCGTAAACGTATATGAGCTGAATTAATCAAAATCGTAATATGGCCAAGTGCAATGTTCAAATTGCAGGGGTTATATTATAACGTTAGTACTTTAGTACTGTAGAACTGCAGAGATGCCCTGGACTAAAACATTTTCTCCAGATGTAAGAAAACACGTTTGTTTGGTAGAGATGCCAACAAATGTCACATCATGATTAAAATGAGTGGTGATGATGACCATGGCAAACATGATCATTCCCACTAACAGTTAATCATATTGAAACATCAAAATAAGATTTTTTTTACCATATTGTTCAGCCCGAGTGTAAATTGTGTATGGTGGAGAATGGTGTGACGGTTGACAATGAGGGTCACCTGGCTCTGTAGGTTTGCCGGCAGTCGAGGCCGTCGTAGAGTGGATCTTGGGTTGGACCGGCAGAGACATGGACTTGATCCTCTTAATGCTGTGGGACTTCTGGGCTATCTGTTCCAGTCTCTCTGCTACATCCTCATAGAACTGAGGTGGGTGATCTACACACACACGTACGCACACACACACACACACACACAGTTCACAAACGCCGGCGGATACAAAACAACAATTAATAGTTTGCAACAAGGTAAATAACAATTGAAATGCAACAGTGCTATGTTTCCTCACAAACAGAATGGTGTGTTTGGAGTGAAAGTACTCCTGCTGAGTGAACTGCGAATACCAATACCAATACCAATAGCCAGGTGATATCACATGATATAACTTGCCGCTCATTTTAGCCAATCGGAAAGAGCATATTGTACCATATATGTAAGAGATAGTGTCCAGTGCTGAGGGAATCGTCTCCAAAACGCCAATATTTGATCCACATTGTTCTCGCTAAATTACTGGGTTAAACTTTCCGGCACCAATAGTGATTTTAACTGTTTACACGTGCAGCTACATTTTGGAACATCTTGCGTTTCTTTCACACATGCCATAGCCATGCTGGAATAATTGGGCCAAGGGACAGTCCAGCAGATGGCAGTAATGCAACACTTGTGGATGCCACCGCCATAAAACTCAACAAAAGAAGAACGAACAGGACGGACCATAAATATGTCCAAATATGTTGCTATTGTTATAGAATCGCCCAAAATCCTGCATTCACAACACAGCTGTACGGGGGCAATGTTCCAGAAATGTCACTCATGTTGAGGTGGGAAATTGCCGGAAAACAGATTTCCCCGAATTTTGATCCCTGTTCCGATTTGCACATGGCCGCACATGACCACACATGACCACACGTGTGAAAGAAAAGGGGAGGAAGGGCTTGCTTACTGGGTGAGACCAGAGGTTCAGGGATCCTGGGCCCGGGGTTGAGGGCCAACCTGGAGGGCCGGGGCCGGGGCTCCACCTTCTCCTGGGATTCCTTGGTCGACCGGCGGCGGAACAGATCCGAGAACTGCTTGGCCAGCTTGCTCTTCTTCTTCTGTTTCTTGTGCTGCCGCTGCTCGCCATCCTCCTCCTCGTCCGACGCGGAGGACGGGGAGAAGACATCACCCTGCAGTGGTGAAACAGTAATTTCTCTTCTTCTTCTTCTTTTTAAAATAAGCATGATACACAGGAGTTGGCACTCTGCCATGATTATTTCGCCCCCCCCATTTTGAAGTCAGGATGTTTGAGACAGAACTATGAAATCTAAATCTAAATAAAAACATAAGATAGGCTATTAATTAATCAGATTGTAAAGATACTCTAGGTCAATCTAAATTCCATATTCCAGGATGATACTAATATCATGATATATTAGAGCGGGGCAATACGTGACAATGTATTATCATGACAATTATGCTGGATTTTACACGCCATCGATAAATATCACAATATGCTTTCGAACTCAAAATGGCATTCTAAACGTTATTACAAGTGTATGGAAGTATTTCCCTTCTCTCGGACATTTCAAAGCGCATATTTGATCATTTTAAGGGCAAATCTTCTCATCGTAATTCATTCCGTACCATTCAAAGATGAATACAAATGCTAATATTTAATTATCGCCCAGCCCGATGCTATACATAACACATACATACATTTCCACGTAGAGAATCATACAAACGCCATGTTACTACCTCTCGGAGATGCACCACTGTAGGGCTGATGGTGCCTTTGGGATGCGTGTCTTTCTCCAGGGAGCCGGTGGGGTCCTTGTGCTCCTGGCTGGTGGGGTCCTTGGCAGGTCGACGCATGGTGCGCCTGATTAGGAGCTTCAAACTTTTCTTCTTATCATCGCCGGAGTTCGCATCTTCGTCCTGCGAGTGGAAGCCATTCTTTTCTTTGGGCCTCAGCTGCGCGACGGCATTGGAAAAGCTGGCGATAGCAATGTTTAGGAGAAGGGAAAGAGGTTGAAAGTGGTGTCACCGATTGGTCAGCAGCAGCACGGATCAGGTGATGGCCGACCTGATTCTGCAACCTATCCTTGTGCATTCTAGCTAGCATATCGACCATAAGGGAGATGACACAGTACAACCTGGTCTCACCAAAACAATCCACAAGTCAGTAAGTTAATCTGTAGGCTAAATGTCATCCAAAGTTACAAAGTATTGCTTTAAGAGATATTTTTAAATAAGAAATCCGCAACGCTGCATCAAAATAGTTTAAGAACCACTGCCTCACATAATAGCTCTTAAAATGATTATTATTATTACATTATACCGCCAAGTGTGAGCATGACATTCCAAGCCATATCAAAATTGTTATTGTGACGAATTGACATCGAAGTGGGAGTGTCCACCGAGATGTATGCTGACTCGATCAGACTACCACCAGTTATGTTGTTGATTATTGATTTTATTATTGAGTTTATTGCTTGACTGTGTGTACTTTACTGTGGGTCATGATTTTTTTATATTGTAATAGTCGTTTTGTTTTTAAAAATGGAATAATGTAGGCGACTACTTCCCTTGTTTTCCTCCGGTGGGGGCAGTATAGCACAGTATAGGCTAGATGTAGACCTACCTGTATTTGCTGTGGTCTTTGTAAGCTCCCCCCACCCTGCCAGGCCTTTCGCCCACGGGAACGGAGAGGGACTGGCGCAGGAAAGCTTTGAGCACCAGACGCGTCTCCTCCTTGATCTCCAGCAGGGAGATGGAGGAGACCGAGGAAGTGGAGGAAGGCCGGCCGCCGGTCTCCGACATTGTGGCTGTTGAGAGCAGGACAGACGGCAAGACGGTTGAAGGAACACTGAACGAATCCAGTGTCTTGAAAAGGATGTAAGCAAAGATGTTATATGAGCTAATCCCAAAGAATAAAGTGAACAGCTATTCTAATCACAATCTTTTGTGTCTCTGGCCATTAATTAGTTCCTTTCATGTCCATTTATTTTGCCGTTAAGAATTCCAGAATGTATTGTAGTTACTTGACAATACATCTCAATTAATTATCTCAATGGATTTACTTTTTGGCTCCTTTTTCATAAATACTTCCTTCACCATAACAACAGGGTAGTAGAGAGGTTATGCTGGTATGTTGCTTATCGTGTTATTCAGCTGGGTCAGCACATGATCAGGTGTGCCTGTGTTATCGTCACATGGAAATGTAGCTACCGCTGCCAAGTGATCATAACTAGGGAGTATGTTTGGATCGCTGACGACAATGGCTAAAGGCATCATGCGTAAAGGCTCTGAGACACAAACACTCACACACAGCTTGCCCAACAGGTCACGCAACATTCCACTCACACAGGTATAGGCCCACAGCCTGACAACTGACTATCAGTGAACATGTGGCGGCAGTAGCATAAACCAGCTCATAATATCATATTATGTTTCCGCTCCCTTCAAAATACGTTTTGTTTAAGCATGTACTCCATTACATGTACATCAGAGTACCATTCTATGGTTCCATCATGTATCTAAATTGTAATTATTTGAGTAAACCTTAATATTTAGGATGCCATAGAGGTTATCCATAAGCTTATAATTAAAAATACTATACTAAATGTAGTCATGTATTATACGCTATTTCAATTCTACAATACTATATGTATTATAAACAATAGAACGACAAATCAGTTTCAAAGTGCAAAGTCAATTCTATTTAAAAAAAAAGAATGGTTTAGTGTGGTTTTCGTTGACCATTGTAGACTGACGTGAATGGCTTTGAAACCATTTCACACCTTGGACAAAAAACAAAGTTCCTTCTGCGTTACACATTACGGTAGAAGAAACCCCCTAGATGATGTACTTCTCTTTCTTTGTTTCATTTCTTGTTAGTTTTGTTTTGTGTTATTATATATATATATATATATTGTATATATATATTAGCTATACAGTTGACTACCTGTAATAACTTGCACCTTGTTTGATTATATTTGTTGTGATTATGTTGGTTGTGTTACAATAATTTCGACTTCCCAGTGACGTCACTCATTAACATAAGCTTGGAAAGTCCTCGCCTCAATAACCGGTTCGATTTTCTCCCATTTCGTTGACATTTCACGGATTTGTTGACGTTAAGTCAACAGCTTAAGATCCTTATCTCAAATGAGATATCATGAGATATCATTTGAGATATCAAATGATATTTGCCGTTTCGTAGACGTCTCTTTTCCAACCAATGAATTGAATCACTGCCCTCGAAATTCAGCAAACTTAATTCAAGTGTGTTTGTGTTTCGCGGCAATAAAAAAAACCATTTAAAATGACACTATGTATATCTCACCTCGTTCCCAGGCGTTCTCGATATATCCACAAAGAACACGACTCCAAATTGCGACGTAGAGCAGGTTTAGCGTTGCAGCTACCCAGGCTAGCTAGCGGAGCTCCCTATGGACTGCTGGTGACCCATGCGAGCTGTAAATGAGCTGGCCTACAGTGCATACAGTGGTACTACTACGTCTGGCTGCTCCCCAGAGCCGTCCCCTCGCTGCTACCAAATACAACTCTACACTTCGGTTATTCGGCCTTCAATAATACCGATCAGCACAGCCACTTACGTGCGTTTGAATTAGTCCGCAGTTTTCCTCCTGTCCAAACTTCCAAGAGTCAATTTGCGCATGCCCGTACATGTCTCGAGGCGACGAATGCCCCCCCTCCAAACAGCTGTCCCGCCGCAGCGCTGGTAAGATGCACCACCATAGTGCTACTAGCGTTGGTAAGCTGTATAACGTAGTAGTGCTGGTAAACCTTATCACCGGAGTAGTGCTGGTAAGTTGTATAACCAACACACAACAAAATATACTTAAAAAGATACAAAATATTAAATGTATGTCATACAGGGCGTACAGGAGTGGATTGAGTATGCAGCCCTGAGGGGCTCTGGCGCTCAGGGTCAGTACAGAGGAGGTGAGTCTGCCCATTCTCACTCTCTTTATGAGCATCCTCGTTTTATTGAATTGGTCATTTTATTTGGTTTAAAACATATATTTTCAATCAACACAAAAAATAGACAATATTATGTTATTGTCTATTCATAAACAAATAATACAATGTGTGTGTATATTTAGTTCACTTGGACTCTGCATAGATTCCCTCCTCCGTCTCCTCCCTTATCACCCAATGCCATTTACCCAACCAGGGGTTTAATGTCATCCTCTCTCTGATCCTTAGCAGTTACTTGTTTGCTTGTATGTCTTGGCACTTAAAAATACTACTCAGCATCGTATAGCATGTTGCATATTCTTGGATGTTCGTATCGCACAGAAAATAGTACGTAGTATTATGTAGTATTAGTACTTGCTGTTCTTGTCCTTACTGATCCTTATTCATCACTAAAAGCTATTCTACCGATCAATAATGTGAAATTGCATCTATAACTACAACAACACATCTCAACAACAAATGAGTAAAACAACAAGAGATGGAGGCTGACTGTGGAAGATAATTAAACAGTTTATTTTATTTGACAGTAGCTCATTCAACCTGACTCAAAGGCAGATCTCTTCCAAGACTAACCATGTCACGAGCATGAATCAGATTGAATAATATCGCATAATGGGATAAAGTTTGGGCAAATGCCAGCTGTGAATAAAAATGAAACAATTAAAAAAACAAAAAAACAATAAGTTAGTAAACTCTGTGGTGTCTCATATATACTCAATACTCAATAGACTCAAGACAAAAATGTAATACAAATAAACACAACGTAACGTTTGTAAGACAAGGTCTGTGCACTGTGCACAATACAGTGACAATAACACAGGTACAGCAATAAATAGTTGAGAAGAGGCCACATCAGTCACGTCAGTGGTTCTCAAACACATTTTTCGTAATGCACCCCCTCAATCAGATTCATTTCTGTCCGTATTTCCTCCGTATTTCCGTCAGTTCCACCAACACAAAGCATTTTAGGGAGGGAAAACATTTGTTAGGTATTTCACATAACTTGACATAACAGGATGCCAGGAAGTTAAAAAGAGAGGTCTTGAACAACATTCTGGATGGCTAACTGACATGACAAGTCATTTTGGTGTTTCTGTCCTAGCTGTATCTTTTGAGCAGACTTTTTCTTTCTCTTTATTTTTCCCAAGTACCCCCTACAATCCTTCAAAGTAACCCTGTGGGTACTTTGAAGTCATTTGAGAAACAGAAACAGAATTTGAGAAACAGTGGCGTAAGACGTAGCATGGATGATGCTTGAACACACATACACACACAGACTTTCTCTCACCCGACACAAACATGGGCCGTGGAGTCCTCCACTTGGCCCCCCCAAAGCCTGCCCAGCGTCAGACCGTGCCACGACA